>ML108875.1:19251-32980 GCA_003697995.1 Taxidea taxus jeffersonii | reverse complement strand
TAAGTATGAAAATTCCATTTAACAGCTAATATACTGTCCTGAACATGAAGGTGAAAAATATCAATTTTCTTTGAATTAAGAAGTCATGTGAGTAGAATGAGAAAGGAAAAAATAACTTTTATAATTGGGCTTACATTGGTATGTAATTGAAAGCAACTATGATACATTGCAGTGGACTATATGAAGGTAATATTGTGCAATTAAATCATAATATATTCTAAAATTGTGTAGAAATTTCAGTTTACTGGAATTAATTTCACATGAAAAGCATCTGTGTAATTATTGCAGTACCTAAAAGGAATTTGCTGCCTGAATGAAATATAAGTAGAAACACGACTACCCTAGTTTTGCCTATAAATAGACATTGAAGCTAGTTTTGTGATTTCTGCCAAGGATACAGCTTCAGTGGCCTTGATAAACGTTGTTTGTCTTCTCTGAGGCCCAGCTTTGTCAGGACATACTTAAATAGTGAAGGGGGAGGAAGCTACCCGACAGAGCCAGACAGGTCCTGGTCAACCCACTTTAATAATTAGCCAAATGACAGATGTCAGTTGGTGTCATGTCCTATTCCACGTACTGACGATTAGGAATTAGGCAAAATAGGAGTGTTTTCTCCTTTACTCTCCCTTTCTAAAATGCAGATTTTTTCTGAGTAGTGTTAGTATCCAGTGATCCAGTGGATTTGCAAATGCACATCATGGGGCATCTGTAGGCTGTGCGGCATTGGTATTATTTTTCTATTATAAGTGGAAACGCCATGGTTAATGTCCTTGGATAACCTTGCATACTTTCATTGGTTTTCAAATCAGGTCCACGTTCTTCATAAGGCCAGGTTCTTCATAAAAATAATGACTAACTTTGGAAACCCATATGTTCAGTTAAGGTTTCTGAGCTGCAGTAAGTATAAATTAAAGAGTCATCAAAATGTTTATACTTGCAATTTCAATTCTTGATTCTTTTCTGAAAACCTATTCCGTATATTTATCTGGAAATTTTTATTTCCTTTGGTGCTGGATCCAGAGTACAATTTATAAAACTTTATGTCGGGGCGGAAAGGCAAATTCACTTGCTGTTAAGACTTTAGAGGTTGTTTTAGCTACCGAGAGACCATTGCCTACGTGCCGAGAATAATATGAGAGCCATATTCTGAGTGCCTAAGTGCGTTGATTTTACTTATGCAGAGTAAAGAAAATGGCCCTATGGCAGTTTTCTGTTCGAAAAAAGTGGAAAAGTATGTTTTAAAAAGGAAGCTAGCTGAGGTGCTTGATGCACGCTACCTGCTAATTTTAAATTTTATTAATGCTTAACTGTATAGTCAGGGTTCATTTGCTAGGGTGGGGTCTGGTGAAGACTTCACCAGGTCATTGTGAAGCTCTCCCCTCCAAAGACTTTCTAATATGTAACAAATTCAGAATTGACCTCAAAGAATCTGACCATTACTGATGGGAAAGCAAAGTAAACATCACCCCTGGAGATGATTTTTCATCTGTTCATGAGTCTATATGCTTATTACTACATATAGAAATTTGGCTACTGAAATAGGAATTTCTTTTTGTTCAGAGACTTAACAAGCCAAATGCCAAGAGTGTTATACTCTGTACAGATGAACATCCATCCGTCCATCTATACGGGAATGTCTCTCAGTTGATGTTTAGGAAACATTTTTTTATTTTGATCCATATGGAGAGTCTAAAGATAGTTTATTGAGACTCAGGTTTGCAGGTTATTATTTTTCTAAATTTCTGTTCTATGAGTGAAGTTTGGAGAAGAGCCTTTGAAATCATTAAATCATGGTGCATCCTCCTAATAAGTATTAGAACTATGCAAATATCCCATTTCTCATCATACTTTTGGCTTATTAATTTTATATTGCATTGATAATTTTTACCCGCAATAATTATTACTTGGTGTTTGCCAAATTCTGATATATTTTATCTCCATCGTTCCTACTACACTTATTAATTGAATTCTGCTGTAAGGAAGAGCTATTCCTTCCCTCATTTATTCAGTTATTATATCAGTGTGGGCTCATGACTATATTACTCTGTTGATTATAATTCATTACTACAGTTATTTACTTTATTGCCCAAATTATCCCAGATTTGGCCATTGGGAGCCCCTTCTGACAGGCTCTTGTGTCATCCCTGTATTATATATATATATTTTTTAAAGATTGTATTTATTTATTTGACAGACAGAGATCACAAGTAGGCAAGAGAAGCAGGCAGGGAGAGAGAGGAAGAAGCAGGCTCTCCGCGGAGCAGAGAGCCCGATGTGGGGCTCGATCCCAGGACCCTGGGATCATGACCTGAGCCAAAAGCAGAGGCTTTAACCCACTGAGCCATCCAGGCGCCCCATATATTTTTAAAAAAATTTTTAAAGATCCCTGTTATTTTTTGAAAACATTTTGTTCTTTACTCTTTGGCACCACAAGATGTATGAGATTCATTTTGCTCTAGCTCAAGAACGGACCATTTCTCCAAAGAACCCTAGTTCTTTTAACTGGAGATTGCTATTTATTTATTTATTTAAAAGATTTTATTTATTTGACAGACAAAGATCACAAGTAGGTAGAGAAGCAGGTAGAGAGAGAGGAGGAAGCAGGCTCCCCGCTGAGCAGAGAGCCCGATGTGGGGCTTGATCCCAGAAACCTGGGATCATGACCTGAGCTGAAGGCAGAGGCTTTAACCCACTGAACCACCCAGGCGCCCCAGGAGATTGCTATTTAGAAACAAAACCTGGGTGTAGGTATGCATTGCTGCTGAGATGTTCTTGCTTCTGGGCCTCTCAGTGGGAATTGTGTGCATGGATATGCACATAGGGAAATGTCTCTACCCATCTGCCTTTCTATGAATATTTATCTACCCATTACAGACTATAAGTTCATCCTGATGCTTCTAATTACAGCTCAGTACCACTAGTTTCCATTTAGAATTCTCCCTTTCTTTACTTGTAACTTTCTCCAAAAGTGAGAGACCTGGCATTCATGATTGATAATATAGTTACTTATTTGTTCAACCCTAATATACATATAAAGAAGTTTTTAGAATTGTGATCCCTGTGAGAATTTATTAACTCAACTATAGGAGTTGGGTACAGTTCTTTTTGTCTTTAGCAAAAATACCAATTTCCCAAATTACTCAAGCCAGATCTTTTCTTCTCCAAACCTTTCAGTGTGGTTAAGTTGTTCCTTTGTAGTACAACTAGGAACATTTGTTACTGTTTGTGTTCCACATGGGGTCCCCTGACACCCAGAGACTGGTTTTAGTTATTATTTACCTGGAAGGTCTGTGAAACATTACTATAGCTCTGAGAGTCAGGACTGTATGAAAAGTCATGCTCCTGAAAGTATCCCTCATCCCTTGTTTTGAATTCCACCCCACCCCTCTGCCTCATTCCCTCATCCCCTGTGGCTTACCAATTTCATTAGTTTCTGATTCATTCTATATTTTTTATACAAATGTATAGATACATACACATTTTCTTATACAGTGACTACATTTCAAGTTTTTGTTTTTGTTTTTGTTGTGTAGTTGTAGTACTGGACAGTGAATGCCGTTTGGGGGTTTTCTGTCTTCAGGGTGCTGTTCATAATTGGTGTATTCTTACCACTAATGTATCAGAAAGCTAATGAAACCATTATTTTCTTCCTTGAAAAATGTTTTTGGGATTTTTTTTTCTAGAATGAAAGTGAGAGTGTGAATTTTGATGACCTCATTAGCACTGAACTATCTATTCCTTAATAGGATTGGTTTTAAAAAATAGCAATAAAATACTATTTTTCAGGTTTTCCTTATCTCTGGCAAGATATTTAAAAATTCTTTCTCCCCTTATTGACTTTGAATGATTTCAGGTATCAGTGAGAACAGTTAGATTTTTGTATAAAATGTGTTGCTTTGCTTCTCTAAAATACAAAACAGAACGTTTCCCTGAGTCTGTTTAAATCGTGCTGTGGTGCATTTCATCGAAGCTCGTTTTCTTTTTCTTTCCCCCAAATACTCTGCAGGCCTTTGGGCAGTCTTTCTCCATCCACCGGAAGGTTGCTGAGGATGGAGAGACTCGGGAGGAAACGCTTCTGCAGGAGTCTGCATCGAAGGAAGCTTACTATCTGGGGAAGATCTTGGAGATGCAGAATGAACTGAAACAGAGCCGGGCCGTGGTCACCAACGTTCAGGCAGAAAACGAGAGACTCACAGCCGTTGTGCAGGATCTGAAGGAGGTAAAAAGCAAACTCCCTGTGAGAGATTTGTGTGAGTGAGCAATAAGATAAAATTCTTTCTAAGAGAGAGGAATAAAACATTTTCTTTGCTCAGAGGAGCCGTCTTAAACGAGAAGCACTTAATGTTGATGCTAGCTATTTTTTTTGTTTAGGGAAATGGCAGCTTGCTCTGAGATGAGCTGTTCTCTTATCATGTGTTAAGAATTAAAATCTGTTTATTGAGTAGTTGGGAACTGGCCTTGCTATTTCTGCAAAAGTTTAAAGAAAGATAGTGACCTTAGGGGCACCTGTGTGGCTCAGTGGGTTAAAGCCTCTGCCTTCAGCTCAGGTCATGGTCCCAGGGTCCTAGGATCAAGCCCGGAATGGGGCTCTCTGCTCCGCGGGGAGCCTGCTTCCTCCTCTCTCTCTGCCTGCGTCTGCCTACTTGTCATCTCTGTCTTCAAATAAATAAATAAAATCTTAAAAAAAAAAAAGATAATGACCTTAGCTTTTCCTCTCACTTTAACCTGTTCTAATACAAGGTGGAGGAGAATAGTTGGCTGTGATCCTCTATGCCAGCACTAATTCAAAATGACAGTAGTGTTAGCTCAGGACCCTTCCCACTAGGGTCTCTGTGGGGTCGTAGAATCTGGCCATGCAGAGCCATCAACTATGTTTCTGGTTTTAGGGAAGGCAGCAGATTGCAGCTTGTATGAATTAGGTCCTTGAGCCTCCTCAGTCGCTGCACTCACTGTTTCTCTTCCGTTTTTCCATGGCAGTGTCACGTGCCAGGCTGTTTTCAGAGTGGCAGTCATTCTTTACTGAAGGGGCGGTAACTGGGAACAGCTTAATCTGCCAGACCCTTTTAAGAACATTTTTGGAAACATCACTCCATTTTTTGATAAGAAAACTATAGAAGAGGTGCAGATGTCCTCTAATTCTTACAGCAGTGCCGTGGAGATTGACGAACCAAGCACGCTTATTACCTGAGCGTTTTAGTAATACAAAAAGGAAAGATGAAAAATTATTAAGGATTGTGAAATACGAGAGAAATAATCCGCTGATATTTTTCTCTTGAAATTAGTGACATATTACAAATACAGTAAATTGTCCTAGATTTATTGGAATTTAATCCATAATTTGCATTTACACATATCCATATTGTAATGAACTAAGTGCATATTGACAAGAGGGTTTCTGCTTTACCTAGCTCATTCTCTTTGGACGTGCCCAAATACCGCAGCATGACTTCTAGAGACCGAGAAGCAGCCAACCAAGTGGGAGTTGGTGCTGGGTACTGAGAAGAATGTGAGACAGTTTTCCATTTCCTCATTTCCTCATTTCCCTCCAATGCCAGTGGTTAAGAACAAAGCTCCTCTCTAGTTCTGTATCTGATGCATCTGTGCGTGTTGGGTGTGGGCCCCATCACTTGCTTACCCTTTGGAGTCCCAGACCCTGCTCCTCCTAAGGAATTGCCATTCACGCTTTCAGCCCCAGGCTTCCTTATGAGACAGGCATCCACTGTGGAAGTGGACCCGAGATCATGTAGTGTCGTAGGCTACCACTCTGGATCAAGCAAGGTCCCGAACACCCACAAAGGGCAGCCATGAGCAGTGGATCCACATGGCAAGTTGGCAGAGGGGCTGAGAAGGCCAGGCAACATGAGGGTGGCGGACACGCGCGCACACACACACACACACACACACACACACACACACAGGTGGTTTGTGGAGAGTAACTGCAGGTGATGAGTCAAGCATCATTGATTGCCAGTTGGATGGATCCTCTGAAAAGCTAGGCATCCCCACTGTGCACGGAGCTACAACTGAGCATCGACCAGTCAGGGTTGGGGAAGGGCCGAGAATCCAGAGATGTTTCTCTGTTGGGGCATTACAGTGGTGACTGACGAAGCCTCCTCGTAACGTAGACTGTGCTTGAGGGCTTTTTCCAGTGAGCAGATTTAGGATCACCAGCAGGATCCTCATTAATTAATTAAGAGTAATGAAGAGTATGAGGATATAAGTTAGGAATGAACTGAGGCAGCAAAGAAGAAAAGATTTTGAGGAGCTGTTCATTTCAGATCAGTTCTCCAATTGTAGTGAGCATCAGAGTCACCTTGAGAATGTGTCAAAACATGACCCTGGACCCCACTCCCAGAAATTCTGATTCTGGAGGTCTTGTTGGAGGTCAAGAAAATGCATTTCTCACAAGCTCACAGCAGGTGATAGTGTGGCTGCTTCTCTTGAGACCGTGCTTTAAGAATCACTAATTTAAACTTTTTGACCAGCCTAAAGCTAGGGAAGGGAGTATCATAAGGTTCACAACCAGGGGAATTGCTGAATGGATCACTGGGTTATAACCCTCTATTTCTCTATATTTTCAGTAGTTGATTTGCAGTAAGAGAATGACTTGCTTCATCCAAATTCATGTATTTTTAAAAATCTAATATATACATAAGACAATCTAGCCTATGAGTGTCTTCATTCAGGTTTACCAGTTAACTAAAAGAAAAAAAAAAGCCAGGTTGTCAGTTTCCTGGGCTTGTAAGTGTGGTAGTATATTTGTTGGTGTTCTTTTTGCTGGGCTGGAAGTTATTGATATTACTACACCAGGAGGCCTGCTGGGTTTCATCCAGGCCTCATGATTTAATGTACCTAGTAAAATTATTAGCATTTAGAGCTGAGTACGTCTATAAAAGGAGGAAAGGAATGAATTGTATGTTTTGGAACATTGATACAAACTTTTTGATTGAGGTGATTGGCATATAACATTATATTAGTTCAGGTATATGGTGTAGTGGTTTGATATTTATGTTGCAAAACGATTACCACAGTAAGCCTATAATGTCCATCACTTTACATAGTTACAAAAAAATCTTTTTTCTTGGTGCAGTTGGGTGGCCTAGTTGCTTAGATGTCCGACTCTGTTTCAGCTCAGGTCATGATTTCCTGGTTGTGGGATCCAGCTCTGCACCCAGCGCCACGCTCAGCATGAAGTCTGCTTAGGATTCTCTCTCTTCCTCTCCCTCTACCCCTCTCCCGACTCATGCACGTACGCATACTCTCTCTTTCTCTAAACTAAATAAATAAAATCTTGAAGGGATTTTTTAGAAGATTTTATTCATTGATTTGACAGAGAGAGAGAGAGAAAGCAAGCATAAAAGCAGGGGGAACAGCAGAGAGAGAGGGAGAAGCAGGCTCTCCACTGAGCAGGAAGCCCAATGTGGGGCTTGATCCCAGGACCCTGGGACCATAACCTGAGCCAAAGGCAGATGCCCAACTGACTGAGCCCCCAAAGAACCCCTTGAAAAAAAATTTTTTTCCTGTGATGAAACCTTCTAAGATCTATTCTCTTAGCAAATATGTATTACAGTTTTATTAACTATAGTCACCATACTATACATTATATCCCCATGACTTATTTATTTTATAACTGGAAGTCTGAATTGATAAAGATTTTTGATGTCTGGTGTTAAATTCAAATCTCAGATTTGTTTTTATTATAGGCTCAATTAATTAATTTATTTTTGTACTCTGAGCTTTGATTGATGCATAGCTATTGGAGGAGAGCTCATGAAACAAAAAATTATGACCTGATGGACCATGAGAAATACCCAAGAATAACCAACACAAAATGTAGTAAATCATCAGTTTGACAGATGCTGTGTGCATTTAATTTATGGGATCACTTTTATTTACTGAAAGTAAATTATTTACTCATTTATTTATTCATCTCTTATTTCAGCAGGATTATTGGTACTGACCAAGGTTTGTGTGTGTGTGTGTATGTGTGTGTATATAAGCATGGTGTTTATATTATGGAAGCTTTACATATATGTTTGTAAACATGTATAATTCCTAGGTCAAAGTCTCTTCCATATATGGCAGGTATAGGATAATGTAGTGGGAACAACCCATAAAGTTTTTTGAATTCAATATTAGAAAATTAATATTCTAATCTCAGCTCTGCTAAAAGGTTTTATAATTATATCCATGGTATTTATAGAAGATTATTTTAGCATGTAGTAAATACAGTACATAGTAAACATAAACTGTTATCATTAATAGTTTTCTGCATCCTCCATAAAAACATTGTTGGGGATATCTTTATTATGTTCATCTAGTTCATCCATATTCTTAGGTTAAAGAAACATCAGATAGAGACCTCTTTGAATTTATTACCTTGGAAATTCTTTCTGTTAAGATGAATGAGACAGTAGGAATTACAGTGTGCTTTTTGTTCCTGCTTTGATTGTTAAGAAACTCCAGGACTATGTTTAATTATGAAGACTAACAAAGAGTTTTCATATAATTCTTCCCATTTTTATTATCCTTATTGTATATGTGTCTTTAATGGTAAACTGCTTTAAATAATTTTTTGAAGTATACAGAGTATAAAGAAAAAAGTATTACCCCAACAAAGCGCCAAAAAAGAGTTAATCCTATAGGGCAGGGAGGAAAAAAAATCCGAGTTACCTTGACCAGCATCATTTTGGTGTGCGCTTAGAGAACAGATAGATTACTATAATGCCTAAGCAGATATTTAGTAAACAAATTTGATTTTTCATCTTTCTTTGACCCTATAGGTGTAACATGTAGAAGATAGCCTTAATAGGTGTATTTGAGCAATATTTATTGAACATTTACTTTGTACTAAATTAAAATCCACATTGATGAAATCATAAAAGAGGATAATGAAACTTTTAGTTGTTAGTAAGTTAAGTCAGAGTTTACTGCACTATTTTACAAACTGTACAGTACAATTTTACCAGTATTCCTAACCAGAATTGGCGTATATGTAAAAAAGAGATGTTATGAAAGGTAGACCTCTTCAGGTAGAATGCAGAAGACTGGAGTTCTAAAATGGATTATTGACCTTAGTGGAGATCAAGTCTGTACTTTCAAGTGAAAATAATTTAACATAGACTGCCAGACAGTGTGCCTGATACTGTTCTAAATTCTTTATGTGGATTAACTTGCTGAACCCTGATAATACTCTATTGAGGTAGTTTCTGTTACTCTTACCATTTCATTTTTCTGACAGAGCATGTAAATCTGAGGTCACATAACATGTCCAAAGTCCAAAGCATGTTGGTAATAAGTGACAAGCCAGGATGAGAATTCAGAAAGTGAATTCAGAAACCTCCAATGTGATAGTATTTGGAGATGAGGTTTTTAGAAATGATTAGGTCTTAAGGGTGGAGGCCTTGTGAATGGCATTAGCACACTCATTAAAAAATCTCCCTAGCCCTTGCAAGAAGATGGCCATCTCTGAACCGGGAGGAAGGCCCTCACTTGACATAGAACATGCCTGTGCCTTGATCTTGGACTTGTGGCCTCCAGACTGTGAGAAATAAATGTTTGTTGTTTAAACCACCCATTTTATGGTATTTTATTATAGCAACTGAATGGACTAGGACAACATATAACATTTTGTGTGTTATATGCATCTAAGTCTCTTATTAAAACTACAAAGATGTGGTACTTGCTGTGACAAAGTAAAAAACACCCTCTGAAGCCAGATTAGGTGTTATGACCTCAGTCACTAAATACGTATTCACTTTATTCCAAGGAGAACCTTTTAGCTACTTTTAAAAAGTTTTTTGCTTATTTTATAAATAGATGGTTTGGTAATAGGGTAGAATTAGAAACCAGGAAATCTAGGGGTGTCTGGGTGGCTCAGTCATTAAGTGTCTGCCTTCCGCTCAGGTCATGATCCCAGGGTCCTAGGATCCAGCCCCTCATCGGGCTCCCTGCTTGTCAGGAAGCCTGCTTCTCCCTCTCTCACTCCCTGTGCTTGTGTTTCCTCTCTCGCTGTCTCTCTCTGTGTCAAATAAATAAATAAAATCTTAAAAAAAAAAAAAAAAAAGAAACCAAGAAATCTGAGTTCATGTCTTAACTATTTTACCAGTTCTGGAATTAAACTTTTCTTTTCCCATATAAACAATATAGTAAGTTTAATAATAACCTGTCCTGTTCCCCATGATTTTGATAAGGATAAAGTATTTTCATGAAAATGCTTTATAAGGGGGTGCCTGGGTGGCTCAGTGGGTTAAAGCCTCTGCCTTCCGCTCGGGTCATGATCCCAGGGTTTTGGGATCGAGCTCCCTCAGCAGGGAGCCTCCTCAGCAGGGAGCCTGCTCAGCAGGGAGCCTGCTCCTCATCTCTCTCTGCCTACTTGTGATCTGTCTGTCCAATAAATAAATAAAATCTTTAAAAAAAAAAAAAGAAAATGCTTTATAAGAAAGAAAAGGAAATGTTCTATTTATTGTTTCAAGGTTTGGTTATCAAACTTACACATAGCAAGACAAACAATAAATTAGAAAGATGTATTGGAGTATTGGGAAAGGCCTCAGCACCTTCCAATAGTAAGAAGAATAATGCCTGACTCCTGACACCAAAAGAGGAAACAACACATATTTTAAAGCCAGTAGGCTGGAAGAGGAGAGTTGTCTAGGTGTTCTATCTGTGTGACAGCCTTTCATACCTGGCTCATTCTTGGAAGGGTCACTGCGTTATGAGTACAACATCAAATGTGCTTACAGATGATCCAAGTCATGGGGCAAGATTAAATTATTTAATTAACACGTCCAATAAATAATAAAGCTTTGTTACAGTCTCTGATATTGGTCATTGGGAGCTGTGTTTACACATAGCTGAATGAACTTGACACTTCCAACTGAATGATGATTTCTACCATATCCAGCATGGTGATAGCTGGAAAGTGGTCTATTTTCTTGGCATGTCCCAATATCTCCCCAGCTCTCCACACTTTTTGGGAATGGACTTTATGCCTCTTGGAATGATGCAAAGCCCCAGTGAAGAATTAACACTGTTTTAATTGGTTTAAATAACTAATAACAATATCATAGCTAACATTTTTGAGAGCTTACCATGTTCCAAGCATGATATCAGCACTTTACTCTCATCATCTCATTTAATTCTCTCAACAGAGTTACAAGGCGTGCACTGTTTCTCTGTTTCCTCTCTATCTTTACTCGCCTCTACTTGCGAAGCAAAGAGAGGCTGAACGGCTTGTCTGGCAAGTAGTCAAGCTCTAGACTCTAGAGCCCCTGCTCTTAATTATGTTAGTGCCTGCTGTTGGTTTATTAATTCCACTGGAGAGAGCTATATTTCTTTTGGAGGAAAAGTTCTTTCCAATACTTGGTTAAGGTACCATAAACAAATATACCTAATTAACATCATCAGGAATTTGAAAGCAAGAGTTTAATGATATACAGACAATTCACCTTTGAATCATGGTGATTTGATTATGCCTTTGGGAAAAACAAGTTACATAAGTGGGCCTGTTTGTAGGACTAGTTGAAAATTATAAGCTCATAGAATTTTGGGGGGGGTAGATGTGTAGTCCTATGAATTTTAACAAATAGATTCATGTAACCACAGCCACGATCAAGATGCAGAACAGTTTCATCACCCCAGAACCTCCCTGTGCTGTGCTACTCCTCTGTAGTCATACCCTCCCCCACTCAATTTCTGATAACCAATCATCTATTCTCAATCACTGCAGTTTTATCTTTTCAGGAACGTCATGTAAATGGAATCAAACAGCATATAACCTTTTAAGGTTAGGTCTTTTCTCTCAGCATAATGCCTATGAGATTCATCTAAGTTTTCACATACATCAATAAGTCTTCTTTTTGTTATGGAATAGGTTTCCACTATGTGGGATGTGCTATAGCTGTTGTTGTTTTTTTATCAGTTCACCTGTTGAAGAACATTTGGTTTGTTTTCAGATTTTGGCAGCTATAAACAGAGCTGTTATGTACATCCATGTATATTTGTATTTTTGTGTGAACATAAGTTTTCATTTCTCTGGGACAAATACTCGGGGAGTGGGAATTCTTGGTCAGATGGTGTGTGTGTATGTTTAACTTTTTCAGAGTGGCCGTATCATTTTGCCTTTCTTCTAGCAATGTGTAAAAGTTCTAATTTCCCTTCATGCTTTTCAAGACATGACATTATCAGTATTTTTAATTTTAGCCATTCTGATAGGCATGTAGTAGTATCTCATCACGGTTTTGTTTGCATAATGACTAATAATATTGAACATCCTTTCATGTGTTTATTTGCCTTCCATATATTTTCCTTGGTAAAGTTTGTTTGAGGCTTTTTTCCATTTATTTGTTGCGTTATTTCTTTTCATAGGTACGTTTTGAGACTTCTTTATATATTCTGGCTACAAGATCTTTGTAAGATAAGTGATTCGCAAATGTTTTGTACTAGTATTCGGCTTGTCTTTTCTTTCTCCTTAAAGTGTCACTTGCAGAGCATAACACTTTTCATTTTGATAGTCTAATGTATCCCAAAAAACTATGAGAGTTGGGGAAAGGGTGGCATGCGTTAAGGGGGTCAAAAGATATATGTCATGAAGATGTAATGTAGAGCATGGCAACTATAGTTAATAATACTATATTGCCAAGTTGAATGTTGCTAAGAGAGTAGAATTTTTTTAAAGATTTTATTTATTTACTCGACACACACAGAGAGAGAGAGAGACAGTGAGAGAGGGAACACAAACAGGGGGAGTGAGAGAGGGAGAAGGAGGCTTCCCGCAAAGCAGAGAGCCTG
This sequence comes from Taxidea taxus jeffersonii, assembly GCA_003697995.1. Lineage (NCBI taxonomy): Eukaryota > Metazoa > Chordata > Mammalia > Carnivora > Mustelidae > Taxidea > Taxidea taxus. The sequence continues at coordinate 20,191 of ML108875.1, read as the reverse complement.
ATGCGGGTTTCGCTCCCAGGATCCTGGAATCACAACCCGAACCAAAGACAGACGCTTAATGACTGAGCCACCCAGGCGTCCCAGTAAGAGAGTAGATCTTAAAAATACTCAGCATATGCAAAAAATTCTGTAACTCTATATGGTGATAGATGCTAACTATACTTATTGTATATTATATACCTATTGTGATCATTTTTAGTGTATACAAATATTGAATCATTATGTTATATACCTGAAACTAGTATAATATCATGTGTCATTTGTACCTCAATAATAACAACACATTTTATGTATCATGCATTTAATATCAGATTTAAGAATACTTTTCTATCCCCATGTCATGAAGATTTTCTCCTATATTTTCATCTCAAAGCTTTATAGCTTTAAATTTAGCTCTGTGTTCCCTTTGAGTTAATTTTTGTGTAAGGTATGAAGTTTCAGATGAGGTGTTTTGTTTTTTTTACATATAAATATCTGTTCCATTACTATTTGTTAAAAAGACTGCATTCCATTGAGTTGCCTCTGCACCTCTGTTGAAATCAATTGGCTGTATTTGTTTGGTGTATTTCTAGACTCTGTTCTGTTCTGCTGATTTATGTGCCTGTCCCTTCACCAGTACCACACTTTCATGATGAAGTCATAGAGGTAACAGGAAGCCAAGTCTTGTAGGATCTTATAGACCTTTGAAAGGATTTTGGCTTTTGCCTTGAGTGAAATGGAGAATTACTGGAAAATATTGAGCAAAAGAGTGACATGACTTTGATGAGGCAAGGATAAGAGTAGGAAATTTTTGCAGTCATCCAGATTTGAGAAGATGGTGGTTTTGGCCAGAATGATAGGTGAAGATGGTGAAAAGAGGTCATATTATGAATGTATTTTTTTTATTTTAAAGATTTTATTTATTTATTTGACAGAGAGAGAGCAAAAGCAAGGGGAGCAG
>ML108875.1:0-14251 GCA_003697995.1 Taxidea taxus jeffersonii | reverse complement strand
TTTCTGCATTAGACAATGAGCAGGGGCATAAACTTCTGGCCTGAGATGGTAATTGCATCAATTTCCTGTGCAATAGCCAGTCATTAAACCAGTGCCAAATGGAGAATTAAATGGGAAACTGCAGGGAAGGTCAAGCCAAAGTTAGAAATGATGAGAGAGCATTGCTCAGAAGATACTGTAGAGATAGAAACTCTGAAACTGACAAAAGTTTTAAAGAAAATCTATTTTTAAAGTAATTCTGCATAATCTTTTTTAAAGGTAACTAAGTTTTTATTATCATTCATCATTTAAAAACAATAAGCAGTAAAAGGCAGCCTGCTTTTTAAATGTAAGATCAGTATGATGTTTATTATATATATGTATATATATATTTCTTTCCTCTTCCCTTCCCTCCCTTTCTTCTCCCCTTCTCCTGCCTTTCCTTCTTCCCTTCCTTTTTATATCTTTTGAATAGTCAAACACCAGCTTTCTGCCTCTTGGAATATAAGAAGAAAGATATGTGCACAGTCCCTTTTCTACACATCGATTCTTGGACTAAAAATAGCTTGATTCAGTTTCAAACTTTTCTCCCACCCCAAGCTCAGGTTTTGCTCTCTGTGCAGACTCGGTAGAAGGAGAAGTAATGCACAATCAGCATTTCAGCTGGAGTGCTTAGTGGACAATTTTAATCTTTTTTTTACATCTTGACCTCTATTTCCAAAGAACATCCTGGTTGGCAGGTCTAGCCTGATTAAGATTCTGCTCAGGCATTTAATTCTCCTAAGGGAATTTATAGCTAAATCTAACAATCAGGAATACCTGAATCTACTCAGAACTTAATTTCTTGAAGGTTATAGGAAACTTATACTTGAGCAAGGCAGAAAGGACAAAGAAATGAGTGAATTTGGGGATATAATGAATTTTGATGTATACATTTTAAATTATACTTTTTAATGCTTAATCAAATATATATACATGTATTTTTTTAAAAGACTTATTTATCTATTTTAGAGAGAGTGCTTGCGCAATGGTGGGGAGGGGTAGGGGGAGGAGGAGGGAGAGAGAATCTCCAGCAGACCCCCACAGTGACTACAGAGCAGGATGTGGGGCTTGATCTCATGACCCTGAGATTACTATCTGAGCTGAAGTCAAGAGTCAGATGTTCAACTGAATGAGCCACCCAGGTACCCCCAACAAATATATTTTTTTAATGGGTTGGTGGTTTTTTTTTGGATTTTATTTATTTATTTGACAGAGAGAGATCACAAGTAGGCAGGGAGGCAGGCAGAGTGTTGGCGGCGGGTGGGGGGGGGCAGGTTCCCTGCTGAGCAGAGAGCCCGATGCGGGGCTCGATCCCAGGACCCTGAGACCATGACCTGAGCCGAAGGCAGAGGCTTAACCCACTGAGCCACCCAGGCACCCTTTTTTAAATGTTTTTTAAAGATTTTATTTATTTATTTGACAGACAGAGATCACAAGTAGGCAGAGAGGCAGGCAGAGAGAGAGATGGGAAAGCAGGCTCCCCACCAAGCAGACAGTCCAATGTGGGGCTCGATCGATCCCAGGACCCTGGGATCATGACCTGAGCTGAAGGCAGAGCCACTAAGCCACCCAGGCGCCCCCCTACAACAAATATATTTTAAAAAATAAATATTAGGGCACCTGGGTGGCTCAGTGGGTTAAGCCTCTGCCTTTGGCTCAGGTCATGATCTCAGGGTCCTGGATTGAGTCCCTCATCAGGCTCTCTGCTCAGCAGGGAGCCTGCTTCCCCCTCTCTCTCTCTGCCTGCCTCTCTGCCTACTTGTGATCTCTGTCTGTCAAATAAATAAATAAAATATTTTTAAAATAAATAAATAAATAAATATTGTAGGGATGCCTGGGTGGCTCAGTCGGTTAGGTGCCTGCTTTCAGATCTGGTCCTAGGATGGAGTTCAGAGTTGAGCTCCTTTCTCAGTGGGGAGTCTGCTTCTCCCTCTTCCTCTGCCCCTCCTCCTGCTCGTGCTCTCTCTCTCACACACACACACACTGTCTCTCAAATAAATAAAAATTTTTTAAAATGTTATAAACCAAATAATACTAAATGTGTTAATAGACCCAAACTTTAATATGCAATTTGAGTTAAAGTAGAATACTATGTATCCCACAAGAAAGGCTTATATATTGATTACCTTCTTAACTAGCTTTCTCATAATCACTTACTTTTTCAACAATATTAAAAGTACTTGGATTTAGAAATAGTTCTCTGATAGAGTTTTGGTTTCACTAAAGCAATCTTTTAAGAGGCAGAATTGTAACTAAACATCTCTTCTGAGGCTACCACAATATAAAAATCCTCACTGCCTGCGTTACATTGAAGAAATCGAGAATATCAAAATATATTTCCTCATGGAAATATGGGATTTGGCACACATTGTAACCCTACAATTTTTTTTTAAACAACAAGGTAGAGATTTGGCTACCTGTACAGAGAAATGGCCTTCAACATTTTTCTGGATGGCCAACTTGATTATTAGAATGAATAATATAAAATAACCTGTTGGGATAACAGCACCCACCCCACCTCCCCACCTATTAATGATGGTGAACCTGGGCCTTGAGAATAATGAACACCTGGCCTCGTTATTTGAATCAATCTTTCACTGGCAGTGCTCACCAAAGAAATGGTGTTTTATAACTTTTTTTTCATTATCATCTCCTTAAAGGAGCCTTTCAAGGTATTTTTTTTCTAATTACCACAAAATTAAATACTGAGGAGTAAGGTTTTGTAGAGTAGGGTTGAGCTTGAGGGGATCACAAAGCATTGTAATATCTAAGACTTTTTTCATGTCCACAACCCCTCTGGGGCTGCTGTAACAAAGTACTTCAAATTCTGTGGCTAGAGAATAAGTCTTTAGTTTCTGAAGGCTAGAAGTCTGCAGGTTACTGGGCTACAGTCAAAGTGTGGGCAGAGCCACAGTCCCTCTGAAGGTACTAGAGGAGTGTCAGTTCCCTCTTTTAGCTTCCACCCTTTCCCAGATTCTAGAACTGCATTCCACGCATTTATTGGCTCAGGACCCTGTCTTCCACCTTTCAAAGTCAGCATTTTAGCGTCTTGCTTCAGTGTCATAGTGCCTTCCTCTTTGACAAATCTTCCTCTGCCTCCCTCCTATGAAGACACTGTGATTACATTTAGGGTCTACCTGGATAACCCAGGATAATCTCCCCATCTCAAAAATCCTTAACTTAATCACATATGCCAAGTCTCTGTTACTATATAAGGTAACATTCACAGGTTCCAGGCATTAAAACTTGGATATCTTCTGGGGGTCATTATTCAGCCTACCACATGGATGATACCCACCCAACAGGAAATGCACCACTAAGAAAGAACAGAAGATGATAAATATGTAACTTTTGCTAGTAATTATTTCTTTATTGTATTTTAATCTATTGGGGCACTTGTCATTAGGAAACATAAGACATGTCAAAAATAATAGGAGTCAGAAGAGTAGAGTTGGTGATGCCCATCTTACTGTCGTGTATTCACCCATCCATTTACTCTGCATCACCCTTTCTGCTGGGGCCAGTCAGCAGAGAAGGGCAATGAGTCACTCCAAGGTCAGACAGTGTTATTACCTAACTCTTATTGTGATGGACAAATCCACCAGTAAGCTTCAGACTGAGAGAAATACTATTGAGTTGGCAAATGCTTTCAATGTGTACGTGCAGATAGTCATACGTAACCACGGTTTTTCACACTCTATGGCAAAGGGAGAGATGAAAATGAAATGAAAAGAGAAATGAGAATTCTGTGTTGTATTTTAATGTGCTGCAAAGGGGCTCCTGGGTGGCTCAGAGGATTAAGCCTCTGCCTTCACTCAGGTCATGGTCTCAGGGTCCTGGGATCGAGCCCTGCATCAGGCTCTCTGCCCAGTGGGGAGCTTGCTTCTCCCCATCTCTCTACCTGTCTCTCTGCCTAATTGTGATCTCTCTCCCTCTGTGTCAAATAAATAAATAAAATCTTAATGTGCTGCAAAACTTCTTCACAGATGACCATTCTGTTAAGGACTCTGTGCAAGTGCTGTGTGAAACACTACTGAACATACCCAGCAGGTGTAATGCAATGTGTACCTCGAAGAGACTGTTTGCAGGGATAAAATAAATATATAATTACGTACAGTACTGGAAGGCACTTCTCTCCCTCTGGGCTGCTCAGGACAGTTGCCTGAATTAAAGCAGAAAACACCTGCCTGACATCTTCTCAGTAGTACACAGCCTGATCTGTGACCTCTGGGAAACATCCAGGGGCTACCATTCTGTTCTCCAGCCTAAGAGAAGTATTATTAATTAAAGACTTACTGCCAGGTTCTTCTTTGTTTATTGTAACGAATATCTTAGATGACCTTGAAATCGATCAGTTCTCTATTAACAATCCATGAGTTGTACCTCTATCTGAAATACCTAAAGGGTATGATGGAGGTTGAATAATATATTTAATATAATTGTGGAGGTTGAGTTCAACAAGAGCCCTTATGAAGTCCAACTAGATTCTTAGGGCTCTGGTCAAACTGCTTCTGGAGACAGACTTTTCCTGACATATTTCACCAAATCACAGGCTAAAAACCTTCCTACTTGCCCTTATTCTTGGGCAAATAGGCCTGGGCATCTTAATCTTCTTCTTTTTTTTTTTAAGATTTTTTTTATTTATTTCCTTGACACAGAGAGAGAGAGATCACAAGTAGGCAGAGAGGCAGGCAGAGAGAGGGAGAAGCAGACTCCCTGCTGAGCAGAGAGCCCGACTTGGGGCTCGATTCCAGGACCCTGAGATCAGGACCTGAGCCTAAGGCAGAGGCTTCAACCCACCAAGCCACCCAGGCGCCCCCTTAATCTTCTTTTAAAAACTGAGTTGCTGGGGCGACTGGGTGGCTCAGTCCTTAAAGTGTCTGCCTTTGGCTCAGGTCATGATACCAGGGTCCTGGGATTGAGCCCCACATCGGGCTCCCTGCCTAGCAGGAAGCCTGCTTCTTCCTCTCTCTCTCTGCTGCTCCCCCTGCTTGTGTTCCTTCTCTTGCTGTGCCTCAGTCTCTCTGTCAAAGAAACAAATATATATTTGTTTTAATTCAAAAACTGAGTTGCTGGGAAAACTTTATTGAAGCCCAGTATAATAATATTTCATGTTGGATAAAGCAGTTATACAAAAGGAAAGTTGTATTAGGAAAAACCCCTGAAAAGTGAATTATTTAAAACTTTGTAAATAAATGAAGTTAGAAGCTTTGGGTTTTGTTTTTAGAGCTAGGTGCAGATTTTGCAAGTGTTTTTTCCCCCATAGTTGCCTCCTTTTAACATTGGTTCTGCACATATGAACAGAGTCATGTTAGGCGAGTGAGACAGTCTCTTGGGGCCTCAATATTGTTATCTATTAAGTGGGGATAAGAGTAACACTTACCAGGACGCCTGGGTGGCTCAGTTGGTTAAGCAGCTGCCTTCGGCTCAGGTCATGATCCCAGCGTCCTGGGATCCAGTCCCACATGAGGCTCCTTGCTCAGCGGGGAGCCTGCTTCTCCCTCTGCCCCTGCCTGCCACTCTGTCTGCCTCTGCTCGCTCCCGCTCTCTCTCTGACAAATAAATAAATAAAATCTTTAAAAAAAAAAAAAAAAAGAGTAACACTTACCTCCTGGGCTGTTGTGAGGATTAAATGAATCCTTACATGTGACACACTTGGAATAGCACCAGCACATGGTTAACACTGAGTCAGAATTAGCCATTTTATTATTTCATTGTTTTTCCAATATCTTTAAAAAATATATTTAGGATTATTTCTCTAGGAAAGCATTCTAGAAGTAGAATTATGACATCAAATGATACAATGTGTGTTGTTGTTGTTGTTGTTGTTGTTGTTGTTGTTTTTCTAAAGAGATCATATGTATAGGGGCACCTGGGTGGTTCAGTCGGTTAAGTGGCTGCCTTCGGCTTGGGTCGTGATCCGGGGGCCCTGGGATCAAGCCTCACATTGGGCTCGATCCCGGGGTCCTGGGATCAAGCCTCACTTTGGGGTCCTTGCTCATTAGGGAGCCTGCTTCTCCCTTTCCCTCTGTCTGCTGCTCCTCCTGCTTGTGCTCTCTCCCTCTGTCAAATAAATAAAATCTTCATTAAAAATATAAAGATCATGTGTATAGCTATATTGCTTTCTTAATTGATTAAAGCAATTGATGCTTTCATCATAATATGAAAGAATTCCCATTTCACTGAGCCCTGGCAAGCATTAAGCTCTAACTCTTTCAAGTTGCTTATTTGCTATGTGTGTAGTGACATTTCAGTACTAATTTATAAGGTCATTGACAGTAGAGACATGATTTATCTTGCTCATCTGTGTATCCTAGCACAGAGTTTGGCATATAGCAGACACAGAAAACAAAACAAAACAGATGGATGAATGAGAAATTGACCACTTTCATTAAATTATGGAATAATTAATGGATAAATGCATTTATTAATTAAGGAATAATTTATGTTCCTTAAGGTTTTGCACATCTATTTATTAGATTTTAGTGTTTCTATTACATATGTACATGTTTAAAGAAATTGATTTTTCTTTTTTTCATATTTATTTATTTTTATTTTAATTCCAGTATAGTTAACATACAGTGTTATATTAGTTTCAGGTGTACAATATAGTGATTCAACAATTCCATATATTACTCAGTACTCATCATGGTGAGTGTGCTCTGAATCCCCCTCACCTATTTCATCAATCCTCCCGTCTGCTTGGAGTTGATTTTTTTAATCATTACTATGAGTATGTCCTCCAGTTTGTCATTTGCCTTTTGATTTTATTTTACTTTTGACCTGCTGAAGTTTTGGCAGTTCTGTTTTTAAATCTTCTGCTTGTAATCCTATGAGATTCCTCTTAGTAATTTTAAGCATAGAATATTTTTCCCTCTTTTTTCCATTCACCTTCTCAAAACTATGAAACTTTAATGCTCATTTATTTTTGTTTTTAAAGATTTTATTTATTTATTTATTTGACAGACAGAGATCACAAGTAGGCAGAGAGGCAGGCAGAGAGAGAGGGAGAAGCAGTCTCACCACTGAGCAGAGAGCTCGATTCGGGGCTAGATTCCTGGACCCTGGGATCATGACGTGAGCCAAAGGCAGAGGCTTTAACCCACTGAGCCACCCAGGTGCCCCTTTGACGCTCATTTATATCAGTTTTGATGGTTTGATTTTCACTTTTATTTATTTTTTTAAAGATTTTACTTATTTATTTGAGAGAGACTGAGAGAATGAGCACAAGTTGGGGGCAGAGGCAGAGGGAGAAGCAGATTCCCTTCCCTCCGAGCAGGGAGCCCAATGTGGGACTCCATCACAGGACCCTGAGATCATGACCTGAGCTGAAGGCAGACACTTAACCAACTGAGCCACCCAGGCTCCCCAGGTTTTTACCTAAAGCATTTACTAATGCTTTAGTCTATGTGAGATTTAGTTTGGTGTATAGAACAATGTGAGTTTAAGTTAAAAATCTTCCCCGAAATGGTTAAATGTCTATATACCATTTATAGCATGGTGCCCCTCTTTTAAAAAGATTATCCTTCTCTATACCTTTTTTTTTAAAGTAAGCTCTACCCAACATGGGGTTTGAACTCATGACCCTGAGATCAAGAGTCACATGCTCTACCCACTGAGCCAGCCAGACACCCCTTCTTTTCTATACTTTTTATTTAAGTTTATTATAAACAGTTTAAACTGGGAGAATCAGAATACATTACAGGTTTAAAAAACAACAACAACAAATCCCAGAATATTTTTATGATGTTGGAGAATAAAAGAAATGAAAATAATGAATTGTTAGTAATTTTCAAGTGAAGAAAAATAAGCATACTTAATGTTATTAATATTTTCTACAATACACAATTTTTGTGATTTGACATAGTTCTTTAAGACATGATTAACAAGCTTTTAGAATTAGCCTAAGTCCTACAGTTAAGAGTTTATAATTTTGATAAGACTTAATGTTTTTACTTTGAATATTAAAAATACAATACTGGAGTGCCTGGGTGGCTCAGTCAGTTAAGCATCTGCCTTCAGCTCAGGTCATGATCTCAGGGTGCTGGGATTGAGCTCTGTGCTGGGCTCCCTACTTATGTGGTCTGCTTCTCCTTCTCCCTCTGCTCCTCCAGCTATACCTCCCACCTTGTTCTCTCTCTGTCTCAAATTTTAAAAATCTTAAAAAAAAAAATACAAGACTTGGGGCACCTGGGTGGCTCAGTTGGTTAGGTGTCTGCTTGGGTCATGTTCCTGGGGTCCTGGGATTGAGTCCCACATGGAGCCCCATGGCAGATTCCCTACTCAGCGGGGGGTCTGCTAATCCCTCTCCCTCTCTTCCTCCCCCTGCACTTGTGCTCTGTTCCTATCCCTATCAAATAAGTAAATAAAACATTTTTAAAATTTGCAAGACTATAGTCAAATTTAATCTTATTTCATTTTGCTTGATTAGTCAGCAATAGGTTTTGACTAGCCTCCTGCAACCTAAATGTTCAATAGCCTAAGGGTTTCCTATCAGGTCCGAGAAAGTTGCTATATATGTAGCTTCTGAATAAATAAAAGCATTTTTTGGTCTGAGTGATTTTTTTGGTAATTTCCCTTAAAAAAAATCAATTCCTTTCTTAAGGATATGTATTTTCTTTTATGAACGAACACAAGCATTATCCTATCTTCACTGTATTGTGTTTTCTATATTGTCTGTCCTATTTTGTCTTATTTCTATTCTATCCTGTCATGCTGCCTACCAACTCTTACACCAGGGATTCAATTTGTAATTATTGCCATGTGGCAATGCTTAAGATTTACGAGTACTGTTTTTCTCTTATTTTATCTTTTGTTTCAATTATTTTGGTGACCTTTTTATTTTTAGTTAATCAATCTGCCGGCATTTTTGATAGATGGTACCATTTGGAAGACACGCTCAAGCTCCTTTTTCTTTTCCTTTGCTGATTTAATATTTCTTCTAGGAGGGATTTTAAAAAGTCATTAGTTCAGTTGTCCTCAAGTAAGGAGACTTATTCTTTATCAACTGTTCCAAAATTAAAATCATTGCTTTCATATGTATTCTCTAAAATGAAATATGGAAACCAGTGATACAACTAGACGTTTCAAAACTCAAGAAGAAAGTTATTTTGTATTTGAAGTAGAGAGTTCATAATACCTGCTCAGAATTTCCAGTCTAATTTTTTTTTTTTTCTGCTAATGGGTGCTCAGTCTGACAGCTCTTCTCTTCTCTTTTATTTTATTTTATTTTATTTATTTGACAGGCAGAGATCACAGGTAGGCAGAGAGGCAGGCAGAGAGCAGAGGAAGCAGGCTCCATGCTGAGCAGAGAGCCCAATGCGGGGCTCAATCCCAGGACCCTGGGATCATGACCTGAGCTGAAGACAGAGGCTCTAACCCACTGAGCCACCCAGGCACCACTCCCTCAGCTTTTTTTTTTTTTTTAAGATTTTATTTATTTATTTGACAGACAGAGATCACAAGTAGGCAGAAAGAAAGAGGGGGAAGCAGGCTCCCCACTGACCAGAGAGCCCGAGATGGGGCTCGATTCCAGGACCCTGAGACCATGACCTGAACCAAAAGCAGAGGCTTAATCCACTGAGCCACCCAGGTACCCCTTCCCTCAGCTTTTTTTTTTTTTCTAAGACTTTATTTATTTACTTCACAGACAGAGATCACAAGTAGGCAGAGAGGCAGGCAGAGAGAGAGGGGGAAGCCGGCTCCCTGCTGAGCAGAGAGCCCAATTCGGGGCTCACTCCCAGGACCCTGGGATCATGACCTGAGCTGAAGACAGAGGCTCTAACCCACTGAGCCACCCAGGCACCACTCCCTCAGCTTTTCTTATCAAGAAGCATGAATTACTGGGGTGCCTGAGTGCCTCAGTCAGCTGAGCATCTGCCATTGGCAGGGTCGTGATCTTGGGGTCCTGAGATTGAGCCCCACATCGAGCTCTCCACTCAGTGGAGAGTCTGCCTGCCTCTCCCTCTCACTCTTTCTCTGTGTTTTTTCTCTTAAATAAATAAATAAAGATCTTAGAAAGGAAGGAAGGAAAGAAGGAAGGAAGATAGAAGAACTACAGTACCAAAAAAATACCTAACTTTAACCTGACTCCTATAAAGTTTAAGAATTATTTAAAGAACATCACAAAGCCCTGAGTTGATTAAATTATCTGAGAAGGTGAAATTCCAAATTCCAGTGTTGGAGGTAGATACGGTAATCATTGGGCTTCAATCTTAGAATCAGGACATTGAAGAAGCAGCCGACATTGCTTCCAGTTCTCTCTCCAGTAGCTGTAAAGACCTTTGCCAAATGAATGGCAAGTGTAGAAAAGAAGTATTAAAACTATCCAGTGGTCTGATTTTATTCTTAAGTCAAAAGGGAAGATTAGGAAATGTTGCCCAAATTGACTTTCTAGTGTAGAATAGAAGGAATGTTTAGATTGAAAAACAACTACCTGTTGGTAAATATAAAGATGTAAATAATACCTTTGAGTTTGAGGACACTTGAATGACCTATTAGTTCATGGTTATTTTTCCTTTCCTCCTTTAAGGAAAAAAATGGATTCCCTCTACATCCAGAAATAACAGCATAATAATATGGTAGGTTTCCACCAAACCATGTTAAAAAAAAAAGCCAGCAGTTTGCTGCTGATTAGGAAATATTATTAAGAAAGCATCTTTATAGTTATTCGGTATTTGTAGCTTTCCCAGTGTTTATATCCATTTTATGTCCCTTCTCCCACTCTTCTGCATTCATCAAATACTTGTTGAACACCTTCTATTTGCCGGACACTGGTCTAGGTAGGCAATGGAGGTACAGCAAGAAACAAGACAAAATCCTTACGCCCATGACACTTAGTTTCTAGTGAGTAAGATAGACTTATAAATGTAATTATAATATCCTGTCATTGTAAAATGGGGAACCCTCATGGAGGGTCTGTGTTTGTATTTTGGGGAAGGGGGCGTAATGTCAGAGTTCTGTTTTGATCATGTTTGGTTTGAGGTGCCCTTGGATCTCCAAATAAGAAAAGAAGAAGAAGAAGAAGAAAATCATTGAACACTTAGATGTGGGAGCCCAGAGTAGAGTTTGAGACTAGAGAAAGAACTTTAGGAGTTATCAGTGAAAGATGACATTTAAAGTCATGGGTCCAGATCTCATCACTACATGGAGTAATAAGAGAAGATGTCCAAGGATCCAGCCTTGGACAGTTATTTACAGAAGTCCGTGAAGAAAAGTAGGAGCCATTAAAGAAGAGATAGAGATAAATTTCTTCCAATAAAGGAAGAAATGAACCCTGTGAGTAGTGTGAAGCTAAGATTTGACCATTCAATTTGGCAAGATGGGGTTGCTGATGATCTTGGGAAGAAAGATTTCCTGGGGTGAAGGGAGCAAGGCAGAGCAAGTGGAAAGAAATGGCAATAGTAATGTAAACAATTAATTTTAGGGTTTTGCTGTGAAAGGCAGCAGAGGGATGGGGCTATTATTATTTTTGCTTTCTTTGTTAGTTTCTGCTGTGGTGATGGTTTATTTTATTGGGAAATGAGTGTTTGTAAAGTGATGATCTTTAAAGAAAGAGAAATTGATAGTGAAGAGAGGTAGGAGGGATAATTGCAAGAGCAAGGTCCTTGAGCAGGTAAGATCTGTTTTCCTAATATGCATGAAGATGGAAATCTTAGAATGAAAATCAGAATCAACTCTGGGTTAGGTTAGGGTGATGGTGTAGGGGCCTAAGAAGCTGGGGAGGCTGTATGTTACTTAGTACCAGTGTTTAGGGAAAGGAACCCCAAGTGGATAGGGTAGAGTATGATAAGAGTTGGCAAAAAAAAAAAAAAAAAAAAAAAGAAGAAGAAGAAGGAGAAAGAAAGAAAGAAAGGAAGAAAGAAAGAAAAAGAAAGAGAAGAGAAAAGAAAAAAGAAGAAAAAGATTTGAATAAACATACTTCTTGGTGCCCTGGTGAGCAGACCTGAGATGGAAAAGTGAGCCTGCCTTAATTGGCAAGAAGCCTGATGTGGGCAGGGATATCTTTAAACAAAATATGTTCTTATGCATGGGTGTTTTGAAATTGTTTAATTGGACATATACTCTGGTTAACAATATGTATATGTACTTTAAAGTAATTTATTGATTTGCCTGTGACTGTGTCTCTCCTCTTCTCACTTTCTGTTAGAATTAAAACAAGAGAAAAGAGAGTTTCTGATTTAATTTTATTAGAGGAAAGAGATACAGATCATCATGGCTGGAGAGGGAATATTTCTAGGTTTCACAGGTGTCCCTAACAACACTCAGATGGAGTCTAGCTTAAAATGCTGTGGGTTTGGGAATGTTTCCTTAGGGGTCACTAAGCACTTTAGGAGCCCTGCCAAAGATTTTGTGGGCATTTTTTGTTTTGTTTTGTTTTTGGCTATTTAAAATTTATTTGGTTAACTGACGGCCTTGTCACATTATTGTGTTTTGTTCATTTTCATGCACGATGTCTTCCTATATGATTTGATAAGACCGATAATTTGCAAGTATTTTTATGGCAGCACAATATTGGTTCCCAGGAATGCTTAAAGCGTGGGTCTTACAACAGAGACTTGAAGAAGAAATTAAAGGGATATAATAAAAAATGCCGTTGAGTTGATATACCAAACAGTTTTTGTTAGTGACCCATTTGTTGAGATCAAGTAGGAGACAAGAGAAAGGATCTTGGGAGAGCCTGTGTGGTGGAGGTGGAGAGGCTGAACTTTTGGAATGAAAAGACCGGAAGGCATAGTATTATGTTGATTCCGCAGCTCTGGTTCTGCCCTGCTAAAAGGACTGCTGAAACTAAAGCTTGTTCTATACTTTATTAATCACAGCGAAAATCTTTTTAGACATTGAGAGGAACTTTCCTGATTATATTTGAGCATAGCATTAAGTGGTCAAGATTGTGCACTTTGCAATCACCCTGTTCCTGTTCAACTCTGGTTTTTATCACTTACTAGCTGTGTGGACTTTGGGCAAGTAAATCCCTTGTGCCTCAACGAGGCACAATAATAGTGCCAACCGCAGAAGGTTATTGTGAGGCTTAAATGCAATACATCTAGAACAATTAGAAAGATACCAGGGACGCAGGTTAGATATTTTCATTATCATAGCATTGTGACATGTAATAAGATGATGGTCTAAATACCATAGTGCAACTTGAGGTGAATATTTACCATTTAGTTAACTTTTAGAGAAGGTGAAAGGATATGATAACAACACCAGACTTAGAAATACGCAGGTATGAGAAGTGAGACTCAGCTTTTATATTGCTCTGTTTTCACCTTTTAACTAGGTATTCACCTACTTTTCAAAATTGTGTTAATTTCATCTTTATTACATATAGACATTTTCTATTTTTTTAAGAGTTTATTTTATTTTTATTTATTTGACAGATAGAGAACAAGCAGAGGGAGCAGCAAGGGGAGGAGAGAAGCAGCAGGCTTCCCACAGAGCAGGGAGCCTGATGTGGGGCTCCATCCCAGGACCCTGGGATCATGACTTGAGCCAAAGGCAGACGCTTAACTGACTTAGCCACCCAGGCGCTCCCATATAGACATATTTTCAGTAAATCTGGGCACCGTATGTAATTGTAAGGATGAAATTGCAAGCCTAATTACTAGTCCTTTTGAATGAGTTAGAACCTATACAAAATTTCCCCTCTTCAGATTTCATTTTTCTTATGTTTACTTCATTATTTCTGGCCATAATTGAAAATTATCCTTAAAATTATTGCCACTACAAAGGGAATTATAGTTCTGAGAATACCAATTAAGGGCAGTCCTTTATGGTTGTTGTTAAATATTTTTAAGGTTTTTACAGTTGGCCCTTGAACAATATGGGGGTTAGGGGCACCGACTCCCTGTGCAGTGGAAAATCCACATAAAACTTTTCACTTCCCCCAAAACTTAACCATCATTAAGCCTACTATTGATCAGAAGCCTTACCAATAATATAAAGTGGATTAACACATATTTTGTATGTTATGTGTATTATATATTATATTCTTACAATAAAGTTAGAGAAAAGATGTAATTTTTTTTTAACTTTTTAAAAAAGATTTTGTGTATGTATGTATGTACTTATTTATTTATTTGAGAGAGAGACAGAGTTAGCGAGAGAGAGCATGACTGGGGAGGAGAGGGGGAAGCAGGCTCCCGGTTGAACAAGGAGGCCAATACAGCCTGATCCCTGGACCTGGGATCATGACCTGAGCTGAAGACAGCAACTTAACTGACTGAGC
>RCUC01158224.1:0-69963 GCA_003697995.1 Taxidea taxus jeffersonii | reverse complement strand
TTTTTTTTTTTTTTAAAGATTTTATTTATTTATTTGATAGACAGAGATCACAAGTAGGCAGAGAGGCAGAGAGAGAGAGGAGGAAGCAGGCTGTCCACAGAGCAGAGAGCCCAATGTGGGGCTCGATCCCACAACCCTGGGATCATGACCTGAGCCGAAGGCAGCGGCTTTAACCCACTGAGCCACCCAGGTGCCCCTGGGGAAAGTTCTATTTTGGAGGTGGTGAGGGCTGTCCTGGGCATGGTGTTTTCACTGGGAGCACTGGTGCAGGCAGGGGCTCAGTGGGGTCGCCAGGGGAGGGAGCAGAGACCCAGAGCAGGCCTAGCCCAGAGGAGGAAAGGCAGCCTGGATCACACTGCATCCTGGGCTGGGCTTTCTGTTGGTTACCTGGGCTCAGAGTTCATGCTGCTGGGTTCCTAACACCGGCCACTCCAAATGCCCTTTTCCATTGCCTCGGATTTCCCTTTCCGCATAGAAAATCTCTTCCTGCTGAAACTGAAAATATCTCCTGGATGGAATCAATCACACATCTTAGCTAACGAAAAAAGCAAGACCCATTTTATTAATTTTTTTACAAGATCCCTTTTAAAATGTCAGCTAAGGTAGGACACTTAGAAGGTGCCCAATCTTACATTTAAACACCGGTACTACATCTGTATCAGGTCCTAGATCTGGAGAGTTGCTGTAGGGTTTCCTATTTTGTTATTTCGCTTTTCAGCAACTGCCCCATGTTACAATATGAGCCTAGTAAAGAATATTGTTGGTAAAGCAGATACTGAAGGAAACACTGTAGCAATCAGCATTTGCCAGGTGAGGGGGCCAAGAATACAGGGTTCATGTTTGAACCACCAGGACTCACAAACGTGTTTCCGTATTTTTCCTCTTTGGGGCCGGAATATTCATTTCTTTCATTGGATGAACATTCTTATCCTCATAGCAAATAAAGCAAGTGTCCTTCGTTGATCAGTTCCTTCACTGTATCTCAAAATGCTTAATCTAATGCCCACCGTGCTTCCCCACACGGGCCCCAGGCCTCAATAAAGCAGGGTTCCCACCCTCTCGTTACTCATGAATAGGGGAGCTTTTAAACAAAAATATAGACTCTGAAAATGGTTCCAAGAGTCGTGACCATGTCACACTAGGTCCACACTGAGTGACTCGCAGAAGCCATGTAAAGACAGATTTGAACAAAGGGTCTGTTCGTGATAGAAGGCATGCCACGTTTTTTTTTTTTTTTTTTTTTTTTTTTTTTATCAACTGCTAATATAAGACAGGGAGGTTTCACTCAGAAATACTGAGTTTCTACATGTGGCAAGAATTGTGATCACTGAGGGTTCAAAGACGAATGAGACACAGAATTTACTCCAGAGGAGACAGACGTGTTAAGACAAAATTATAGTAATATGAGAACTCATTCTATTATATATTACATGGAATGTTAATACATATTATAACACCAAATATCTAATTATTAATTATGAGAAAGCAAACTGATATTTTAAAAGGTCTTCTTTTTTTTTTTTTTTTTAAATACTAAAATGCCGGCGCCTGTTTCAACCAACTGGCTTCATCAGGAACCCTAGACGTGCATCCCAATGAGTCATAGAAAAACATGTTAACAATTCTGTAAGTGCACTCACTCTCATCAGCATATTGTCTAAGCGGCTTTCCGATCTGGGGGACTCTTCAAAGATCACACAAATCCCTGTCTAAGGGAGGGGAACTCAGAAGTAATGCGTTTGCTTAGAGGAAATGCGCCTGTAATGATAATGACGGCAAGCAAGACAGAGAAATGATAATCAAGTAACAGAATTACTGTTTGAAACAATACATTAGAATTAAAAACCCAATCTCTAATCAATAAAGCGACTTCCACAAAAGGCAGAACCATTGGGCTCTCTGGGTTCAGCAGAGGTACAGAACTGGGCCAAGCAGAAACTCAAAACATGTGGATTCATGCCAACTAAGCCATCGAATAGATGGTTGTCAGTATGCATAATTAAACCGACTTCTAGATCTTTCAGAATATTTAAAGTTAATTAAACAAAATTAATTTTCTTTGCAACCAGGAGAGGAATGTGCTTGTAGCACCCAAAGTAGTAAAACATGACAATGTCAAATCCGAATTAATTTGAACTTCCTTTGCTGCAGTGAGCTTTTCCGACTGATACCAGAAGGAAAGGACATTTCTCTCCATGAGTCAATGTTGGGAGAACATTCTTTAAGAAGACAAAAGAACAAATGGTCACGGATGTCTGTCTCCTGGCCCTTTCCTGTGCGTTCGTAGCTCATCTTTTCAAGGTCATTCTATCACAGCTGGCAGGACACTTCTCCCCTGGACTCTTTCTGAACAGGGAGGGACAGGGAGCAGGGATTCAAGCGGAGGGCCTGGTTTCAGTCCACCCCTGGGTCCGACCTCCCGTGCTGACTCCCAGTGACCTCCCTTTCCTGGCTGCTTCTTACTGGAAATGGGTTCCCTACCGCAGAGCCCACCAGAACCATTCACTGAGAACCATCAGGAGGCTTGTCCATAGCTTCTTTTCCCGGGATGCTTAGTGCTTCCAGCCCACTGTCCCCATTCCAGAAACGTGACAGGCAGGTGGCCTAAGTTTAGCAAAACATATGACGAGGAATCTTTCTTCTGAATGTCAAGTTGAAACAGTCTACTGGGCCGTCCAGGTCTAAACCCCTGGGTTTATTTTACTCTTAAGGGATTCCCTGGGAAGAGCCACTCAGTGTGCTATCAGAATCTTGTCACCTCAACTCTCCGGTCACTTGTAGCTGTCCCCTGCTGCTCACAGGGTTTAAGATCTCTTTTTATTATTAATTTATTTCGCAGAGGCTATCAGTCGGCAGTAAAGTCATGGTGAGGGGTTATAGGGGCAACGTGTGGGTTGTTCCAAGAAGCTAATGCCTTTGGTATAAGAGACAATCAAGAATTAAAATCAGTCATCATTGCCTGCTGTTCTGCGTACCAGGAAATATTTAAATGGGTGAGATATTGCGGGTACGCCAAGGACAAACCACTTTGTACCTGGATATCCCTGCCTCTCTCTCTCGCACACACGCTATACTACGCGTGACCCAACAGGTCATCAACAATAGCATGGTGTCATGATGTGTAATTATCACCCAGTACCTTCCATTGATGCTGACATCCTGGGTGTATTATTCCAGATAAGCGGGTCAGATTAAGCTAATCTATCTAAAAGCTAAGGCTCTGGATTAGCTCTCCAGTAATATTCCCCACGTAAGTACAGGAGTGTTTAGGACATGTCCCAATATCTAGCTCTAATCAGACTTAGCAACAACCTCGTGGCGAGTGGATGTAGAGAGGCTTAGTTAGGCACACGTGCACACACACACATGTACACACACTCCAGTGGGATCTCATCTACAAAGACATGCAGCTAATGTACCTTAAAATAGCCTAAGACCACTATTGACTCTGGATTTATAGTGAAGAGAAACAGAATCTCTTCTTTTCTTTAATCAGGAAATGTATCATTTGCAAAGAAGATGACCTTACTTCGTAAACTCGTGGGACCACGTGGACCATGCCTTTCAAAGGGATTGCTGAATTCTACTGTGTAAGGAACAGTCCCCAGGGCACCCGGAGGGGGGGGGACTGTGATCTAAGTCTCCCGGTCAGTGGGAACTCAGATGTATTCTCTTAACCAAGGGGCGAAGGTCCACCTGAGGGAAGGAGAATACCTTGCTGGCCCTAGAAACTGCATAAAGCCAAGCGATCACAAGGCTCTTAGCTCAGCAGGAGAAATACCATACAGTATTGGCCTATAGACAGGCTGCAAGGAAATTTATCTGGGAGGATTCTGGGTGAGCAAATGTGTCCCCTCAGAGAAATCATAATCATAGTCAGCCTTCCTTTGGTTTTAGAGGGTTAAATTTAGACTCCATGGGTCCTTAGGATATTTTAACTAAAGAATTAACATAAAAATGGTCCCAGGCTGGTCAGACTCCTGGAACATTTCACCAAAGCAAAAGGACTAGAAATGTCTGTATCCTGCTAGCTCTGCACTCAGGCTACTCGAGATCGTCCCCGCCTGGCCACTGCAGGTCACCAAATCACACCCCAAAGGACAAAGAAACAGAGAAATAATCCCCTTTGGGCAGACATAATAAATGGCACTAGTAGGATCTTGAGACCTTCAGATAATGCAACAACTGGTTCTGTACGTATAATGAGCCTGATTAAAACAAGGCGAAGAACTGGAAATACAATATGTGATGAGAACAAGGAATAATATTGAAGAAAAAGCAGATGTGAACAAGAACAAAGAACTCTTAGAAGTGGAAAAGAGATCATTGAAATGACAATGCAATGCATGCGTTAAACATCATACTCATCAGGGCTCAAAAACGGGTTAGTAAACTGTAAGAAGGCAGTAGAGAAATCGTCCAGAAGAACCACCGAGAGACTGAGATGGGAAATATAAGAGAGATTGGGAGGAAGCAGAGAAGGGACAGCAGGCATCGAAACGAGTTCCAGAAAAAAAGAAAAGGGGACAAAAAAAAAAAAAAGAAGAAGAGGGAACATTCGCAGGGATGATGGCCAATAATTTTTCAAATTTCAAATAGTTTTTCAAGTTTGGTAAAATAAATGCATCTGATGATTTACAAGTGAAAGTCTCAAATAGAATAAGCGAAATGAAATTCATATGCATAATCACTGTAGCAAAACTAGAAATCTAGACACACACGTGCATGTGGGCTCCCACATACACCAATGTTTATTGATTTATCCATTTTATCCCATGACTCCTATGTGCTACTGATGGTGCCAAGGTCTAGGGCATCAAGCTGATTAGGTCATGGTCTGCAATCTTCGGATACTGGCTTTCTGAATGAAGACAGCCATGCACAGAAACACCACCTGGGTCATGAGGGGTCCCACAGCAGAGGTGTGCACGCAGGTGGGAAGATGGGAAGGTTACCTTCCAATGACCACAAAGGACAGAAGCAGGCCTCAGGGGAAGCTTCAAAGGACTCTCAGAGGAATGTCTGGAATGGGAAGATTTTCTAGGTGGAGGAGAATCCATGCAAAAGGAAGATTGCGACGGCGTTCATTCATTCTTTTACTCATTGGATGTGTTTGAGCAGATTCATGACATGTGCTCTTACTGGAGGACAGAAGACCAGGTGGGAACAGGTCGCAGGTTGGCTTGGACTGGAGAAGCCAGACATATGGATACATAATTTCTATAGGTAGGCTGAATGCCTGAGAGTGATGGCTTTAGGCTTTAGAATTTTTTCCGCCATGAAAACTCTGAATCTCAGTAATTCCAGTACATAAAACAGGTAAAACAGTGGGGCACTGGGAGCCAGAAATCCTTGCTCTCATGATTGCATTTCGCTTGCAGATGTCTTTGTTGGGTCCATCTCAGGGCACGGGCATCTCATACTTGAGCAGCACTGTGCAAAGAACGGTCGTGTCTCCATTTGTTTAAGTGGTTATGGCTGGCATACATGTCATCTGATTTTTGCATAATTTGTTGTGTAATTCAAAACTTTACTGAAATATGCTATTAAAAAATACTTCACCATTGATTGATCGGATCTTCCAGGTGGACAGTCATCTGAGGTATAAATAATGGTGATTTTGTCTAATCCTTCTTGATAATGTTTATTGCTTTTTATTTCCTTCCTTTAACACAATGCTTAAAAATGTCTGAATCTATTTCACAACTAAATGTGATGTCCACTTAAGATAATTTTGTGTGTGTGTGTGTGTTCATGTGAAAGATTTCTTTTACTACTATAAAAAACAGATTTTGAGGGGGTGCTTGGGTGGCTCAGTCGACAGAGCACCCAGCTCTCGGTTTCCACGCAGGTCGCGAACTTGGCGTCGTGAGATCGAGCCCTGTGTTGGGCTCTGTGCTCAGCACAGAGTCAGCTTGTCCTTCTCCCTCTGCTCCTACCCTGCTTTCTCTCTCCTCTCTGGAATAAGTAAAATCTAAAAAAAAAAAAAAAAAAAGCCTCGTGTTCCACAGATTAATACCAACAAGGTGTATATCCCAATAACTCATTTCAAAACAGAAACAAAGGAGCACCTGAGTGGCTCAGCGGGTTAAGCATCTGCCTTCGGCTCAGGTCATGATCTCCTAGAATCGAGCCCCATGTCGGGCTCCCTGCTTGACAGAACGTTGGCCTCTCCCTCTCCCTTGGCTCTCCCTCTCCCACAGCTCATGCTCTCTCTCAAATAAATAAATAAAATCTTTAAAAGAAAAACAAACAAACAAACAAAAATCAGATTTGGAGTTGACTGTCATTGTCTTTTGGCACCTTCTAAAATGGCCAATTGATTTCTCTCTTTTTTCTTATCGATGTGATGTATACTAATAATTAAGGTTCCTGATATTGATTACTGAGTCTCCTTTAATGCACTGTATTTGCTGATGTTTTATTTATGCCTCTCTATCTACAAGTCAGATAAGTGTCCATGCTTTTCTTGTATGGGCATATCTTTTGATGTGTTGCCAGCTGAGATATGCTGGATTTTTAACTTTTCTATAAATTTTTGACAATGAGAATAGTTTTAAAAGAAGAACACAGAGACCGAAAATGCGTCACCCTCCAATGTGAAAAAAGCAACTTTGTGGCTTATTTACTTCAAATCATTGTTTTCAACCAGTTTCACAGAAATTTGTAACATCCCCACTGGACACATTATTTTACCTCCTTATCAAATGAAATAAGCATGACCAATTTTGTGTCTCTCTTTTCACCCTACTTTAATTTTTTTGAATTATAAACGTATACCTCTATAAAATATATAAACTATATAATGTTATTACTTAATGTTATATAAACTTGACTCCTCTTACACCATTCAGCAAATTGCTTTGTAAACTCAACTGTAGATATATAAGGTATATTCCTACATATAGTTGGGTTCCTTTTCCTAGACTGTTACTCTACCATAACCACACCTAATTTCTTTGTTTCCTAAACGCAGTAATTTATTTTCTTTTCTAATCATTTGCCAGTTTTGGAAATGTGTCAGTGAAAAGCATGTACATGTTTTTTTTTCCTCCTCTTCTTCTCTTTCTTCTCCTTCTCCTTCCCTTTCCCTTTTCCCTTCCCCTTCTTCTTCTCCTCTTTCTTCTTTTCCTTCCTTCCTTCCTTCCTTCCTTCCTTCCTTCCTTCCTTCCTTCCTTCCTTCCTTCCTTCCTCCCCTCCTTCTTCTTCCTTGTCTTCTCCCCCATCTCCTTCTCCTTATGCTTCTCCTTCTCCTTATGCTTCTCCTTCTTCTTCTTTAATGCACATAATGTGGGTTTCCCTAAGCCATGGTTTCTTGGCATTGGGACTGCTGACATTTCGGGTCGGGTCTCATAATTCTTCATTGTGGGGCCATCCTGTGGAACATAGGGCCTCTCCTCAGAAGATGCCAGTAGCAATGTCCCCAAGTGTGACAAACAAAAATGTGCCCAGATATCGCCAACAGCCCCTGTGATTTGTATCAGTCTATGATGATATGTTGTGTACATGTCCAACTTTACCATCTATTACAAAATGGTTCATCAAATTGGTTTTACTAGTTTAAACTCTCATCAGGACTCTCATCAGTGGCTAGCTCTTTGTGTTACCTGATTTTTCTTATCGTTGCCAATGTTCTCATTTTGAAATGGTATCTAGCTATGCTTTCCATTTGCATTTCCTTAAATACTTGTGAGAATGCACATCTTTTTGTAGGTTTACTGGAAATCTGGGGTTTCTCTTCTGTATATGCTGCCTTCTGAAAAAGGAACGGAAGGGTTTTTTCATTCTTTAATTTTTGCAAGGATTTATTTTTTTATTTTTTTAAAGATTTTATTTGTTTATTTAACAGACAGAGATCACAAGTAGGCAGAGAGGCAGGCAGAGAGAGAGGGAAGCAGGCTCCCCGCTGAGCAGAAAGCCCGATGCGGGGCTCCATCCCAGGACCCTGGGACCATGACCTGAGCTGAAGGCTGAGGTTTAACCCACTGAGCCACCCAGGTGCCCCTAATTTCTGCAAGGATTTAAACATTGAAGGTTTGGAAGTACGTGCTTAGGAATTTCCTGTGTGTGGCTCCTTCTGTGTTTGGAAATTGTCCTGGTTCTTTTGTGGCTCTTAGTCTCACTTGATTTTTCATCTCTTCAAGAGTCAACTTCATATTTGCACGAAGGATTCTTATTCATTTAGTGTCACCACCTTTGTGGTTATACATACCCTGGTTTCTAGCACCAAGGATCAATACTTAGTTTTCTAGTGAGCTTTGCGTTTGTCTTCACTTCTGGATTTAGTTTCAATTTTATTACATTGCATACAAAGAATATGCTCTGTACAGTTTCTTAATTTGGGACCTTATTCACCTTTACTGTATGGCCTAAGAAATGATTAAAATTTTTATCGTTTTATTTATTTATTTATTTATTTATTTATTTCATCATGGTAAGTGCCCTCCTTAACCTCTGCCCCATGTCCCCTCCCCCACCAACTTACCTTCCCTTTGGTAAGCAGCAGGTTTTTCTCTATAGTTGAGTCTGTTTTTTGGTTTCTCTCTCTCTTTTTTTCCCTTCACTCATTTGTTTCCTAATTCCACATATGAGAATCATACAGTATTTGACTGACTTATTTCAGCTAGCATTGTACTCTCTAGCTCTATCCGTATTGCTGCAAATGGAAAGATTTCATTCTTTTTTATGGCTGAGTAATATTCCACTATATATGTATGTGTATATATACGTGTGTACACACACACACACACACACACACACTACTTTTTATCCCTTCCTCTATCCATGGACACTTGGGCTGCTTCCACAATTTGACTTTGTAGATAATGCTGCAATGAACAGAGGTACATGTATTTCTTTGAATTAGTGTTTTTGTGTCTTTAGGGTAAACACCCAGTAGTGTACTTCTTGGATTGTGGGGCAGTTCAATTTTCAATTTTTAATTTTTTGAGGAATTTCCATACTATTTTCCACAGTGGCTGGACCAGTATGCATTTCCAGCAACAGGGCATGAGTGTTCCTTTTTCTCCACATTCTCCCAACACTTGTTGTTTCTTGGGTTTTTGATTCTAGTCATTCCGACAGGTGTGAGGTGATATCTCGTGTACTTTCCATTTGCATTTCCCTGATGACGAGTGATGCTGAGCATCTTTTCATGTGTCCGGTGGCCATCTCCTCTGGAGAAATATCTGTTTGTGTCTTCTGCCCATTTTTAATTGAATTATTTGTTTTTTGGTGTTGAGTTGAATGAGTTCTTTATGCATTTTGGATACTAACCTTTTATCAGATATGTCATTTGCAAGTGTCTTCTCCCATTCAATAGGCTGCCTATTCGTTTTGTGGACTGTTTCCTTCGTTGTTCAGAAACTTTTTATTTTGATGAAGTCCCAATAGCTTCTTTTTGCTTTTATCTCCCTTGCCTTAGGAGACATGTCTAGAAAATTGTTACCACAGCTGATGTCAGAGAGAAGACTGCCTGTGTTCCCTTCCAGGATTTTTATGGCTTCAAGTCTCATATTTAGGTCTTTAATCCATTTTGAGTTTATTTTTAGGTATGATTGATTTTTTAGTAAGTGTCTAAAACACAGTATTGATATGAAAAGCTATCATTTGCTTGCCTGATACATCTTTGCTCTTTATTTTACTTTCAGGCAATTTAAGCTCAAAAGCAAATGTAGCTTCAGGCCCATTCACTTTCTATGAATTTTATTTTATGGCACTGCTATTTGCGTGGGCTCTCACATTAAATCTATGGATCTGCCCTCACACCCTCCTTTTACCCAACAAACTACTCCACTCTTCCTTTCAATTATTCATGTATTCAAGACTTTCTGTGTATCACAAGTTTTTCTCACGTATGTTAACATCTACTCAAGGTGACCTATCCAAATACTAAACTTTCCCTACTTCTAGATGAATGCCACACTGCTGCTCAGGCATAAAAGATGTGGGATTAGATATTTTAATAATATAGTATATGAAACAATATATATAGCACTTTATGTAACAATTGTATAGAAAATGGCACGCAATATAGTACACAGTATAATCCTATAACAACATAGTTTGCTACCAATAACTACGTCACTGCCATCACCGATGTGACATAGGAGGGAGGGTCAGCACTCGCACGGCCCCTTTGCTCTTTGCCCTCCTCTCTTCCCTCTCCTCCAGGTTGGTCCTATGCTGTCCTCACTTCTTTCCTCATTCCCTCTCTTTCGCAAGCTTCTCGCCCCTGTCTCCTTGGCAGACCTCCCCTCCAAGACGGGGGAGAGGAGACAGCCTTGGGGCGTGAGCTCTCCATGCTTCTCTGGAAGTGCTGCTGCCCAACACAGCTGAGAAGAGACGGGCTGGAGGACGACAGGGGGGCTTTCTAATATGACAGACGTGGGAGGATGGAAAGTTCTGGAAATCTCGCAGAGCTTTTTCAGAGACAGCCCGTCCTGGGCAAGTCCTGGCCATGGCCCCGCAAGTGTGTCTGCTGGAAAGAACTTGATGAGGGAAGACGGCACAGCATTGAGAGCCCCCTGGGTTTGGAGTCGGACGGAGGTCTTGCCTTCGGACATTACAGAACTCAGCATTCTCTGCATTCTCTTTACCTCCTTATCAGTGGAAATGGCAGGAAAGGTAGCCTTGTAGGGTAGCCCCAAGGACCCAGGTTGGGCTTAATTTCTGTGATATGTCCAACACATTCCCCCCATGGCCCCGAGAAGTGTTCCTGCCATCCCTTAGGTTTGTTTCCACACAGCATAGTGTTTGCCCCGCCTGATTTTACCAGGTCTCAGAGGAAAACTTGCAAACCGTCACGAATTTTGTGAAATATAAATACATTTCCAGGTCAGAAGGTCTTATCTGAGAATCAACTCAACAAGCTCGAGCTTTATTTAGGGCTCTCGGGGAGCCTGGAAAGGTCGGCACAGTACCTGACCCCCTGAGACGGTGGTTCCCACTCAAGCGTGTCCAAATCCCACAGCAGTGAGCCCAGCACCCAGGCCATACTCGGTCCCAAGATCCCAGAATCTCTGGCAAGTCCCCAAGGGGTGTGAGACATTGCTAAATCAGACAGAGTTCTCCTGCCGCTCTCCAGCGGAAGGCACGGGAGGGAAAAGATGCTCAACTGCAAATATAACTCATCGTCCCTCCCTCCTCACTTAGGAACACGCTGGTATTTTCGCCAAGCGTCAGGCGTCACCGGGCAGCCTGTGCTCTTCAGGGACGGGAGGGACCCGTCTGACGTGAGCCCCCACCAACGTTCGCCTGTGGAACAGTTGCTACTTCTCTCCAGAAAGTGCCTCAGAAAACACGACTCCCCTTTCCCTTCTGCATGGCCGTTGGTCTCCAGACACCTGTCCCACGGGTCCTGCGTGTCCCCACAAACCTTCCCTTCAGCCCGCAGGTCTGCTTCTCTGTTCCCAATGCCTTCGCCCCCCCTGGGCTCCTTGCGTCCCCCTGCGGGCTGGCAGCTCCTGCTCCTGCCCCCCGCAGCCGGCACCGCTGCCCCCGGAGCCCTCAGTCAGATGCTCATGACCTCCTCACACTGTCCCTGAGAAGGCACCTGCCGGTGGCCTGGATTGTGAGCGCTGTGAGCGGCCTCCGAGTAGTGACCATGTCCTTTCCTGCCCCCTCACAAATGAGCGCTGTGCCTGGGGCCCAGGAGACGATGCTTCCTTTTGAGCGAGTGAGGGAAAGACGAGGGGAGACCTGAGTCTCCTGGGACCGGCTGCCCGCAGCCTCTGGGTGGCGGGTCCTCTGGGCTCCCTGCTCTCTGCCTGGAGGCCGCTAGGACACCTCCACCCATTCCAGCTTGGAAGACCCCGAGCGGGCGCTGCCAGCGTGCAGGCCTAGGTGACAAGGAGGACCGAGGCTTGATCTGGCTGGGCGGGTGGCTGTGTCTGGGCTTCAAGCCACAGCAGCTGCCACAGCCCAGCCACGGCAGCAGGGACCCACTAGAGGCCCCGCAGGCGAGGCCGAGATGGAGGTCTGCTTTGCTTGCTGGGACGTCTAAGCAGGGTGGGCAGGAGGATGTGACTTCTGCCTTAGAAAGAGCACCTGACCGCAGAGCAGGGGGGGGTCGTGGGGGGCCAGTCAGCGTGAGGAAGCCTAAAAGGAAGGCTTGAAGAGCTTCAGGTAGGCGAGGCTGGGCACCAAGCCCAGACTGTAGTGGGAAGATGGGGAGAGGGGGTCTGCTGTGCAGGCAGGGGGCATGGCGGGGCCGGCCCACAGACAGGCACAGGAGGCACCAGAGTGAAGGTCAACACTGCAGGTTCTGAGAGCCCCCTACCACCTATGGCGGGCCCCCCGGCTGGTGAATGGCTTTGCTCTGGTGCATCTCTCCAGCCCACTCTCCCTTTGTGCATTGTGACTCCTGAAAAGAAACACCCTGCAAGAACTTCATGGGCTTTAAGATGAGTCAAAACCCTGAGAAGGTGCCCCAGAAAAGCTGGGACTAGTGGGAGCACTGGCACTCCAGAATGAAACATGGCCCCTGTTCGTCCTGTGCTCCACGTCCCTGCCCTCGGGGGACCCCGGGGCTGATGCTCAGCTAAGCCTCCAGAAGGACCTGTGCCCTTCATTCAGCATCGTCCTGGAGACCCCAGGACTCCAGCCCCCTTGCTGGACACACATGAGTTTTCTTAGCTGCTGGAGTCGAGAGAAGAGAGGTCACGTTCAGAGCACCAGACTCAAGCCAGGACTTACTTGCTAAGAGGAAGGAACAGGAAAAAGTGAGGCTGAAGCCCGCGCGGTGGGGCAGGAGGACTGGAACACACTCTGGGCACTGACCACAGCCCAGCAACCTGCACTCAGGGCGGAAGGTGTGCAACCGGGATCGTGCCCCACGCCAGCCCGCGTCTCCCAGGATGGCCCACCGATGCGCACCCACACCATGTCTCACTGAGGGGGGACACACCTCCTCCAAGAGCCCCTTTGTCCCCATAAGTGACCAGGCTTCAGGGCAACAGTCAGAGCGATTCTTCCCTCGGAGTCACAACCCACGGACAGCCCCACGGCCCTGTCTGCTCTGGTCCCTGTGGGCGCTGACCTCCCTTCCCGTCCTCTGGCTCCTCCCAGAGGGCTCCCCGCGGCTCCTCGAAGGCTCTGCACCTTCCCATCCCTGGTTTGCTCCAGCTGCTCCTCTTCCTTCCTGGGTCCTTCTTCCTCGGACTTGACCTTGGCTAACTTTCTTGCGTCTTCGAGAGCTCCCGACACCAGCCGGCTCAGGGACCGCCCCCCAGAACCTCCCCCGGAGCCCCGGACCCCGCATTCCCAGTCCCTGTTGGCACGTGCTGCCTGCTTCCTTCCAGAGCGCTGAGCACCCGGCACACTCTCGAACGTCCTCGCTCGTGGCACCCACTGCTCCTCGTGGGTCCCTCTATGGACCTTGAGCTCCAAGAGGGCGCGGACGCCTGTCTCGGTTGCTGGTACATTGACAAAGACTGGAAGGGCTCTCGGCACAGAAGAGGGTCTGAGTACACACACACGTCAGCCCTGGGCTATGTATTCTTGTCCCCAGAAACGCTGCTTGGGCTCCAGATGAAGACGTCCAGAGTGATGTCATGTCTCTCCTTGTTTGGGCTCATTTCCCACAACCTGGGGCTTTCCAGCACGGCTCTCGGAGCATTTATTTCCAGAGTTGGCTGCCGTTATCTGTTCTGACACTGAGGTCTCTTTGTTACTGAACTGTGTCAGCGAGAGCCTTCTTACGGGATCCTGGAGGAAGCAAGCCTTTCGGCTGCCTGCCACCGCTCATTTAGGGCCGTCAAGTCAAAACCTTTGTAGAAATACACCCCAGAGCCTCAGGGTTTATATACGCAGAACTTGGTCCAGATAGGATGCTGGCTGCCTCTGTCTCCCCAGCCGGACCCCACAGGTCACACTGCGGGGTGTCGTGGGGATCGCGGTCGGGTACGTCGAACCGGACATGTGGGGTGCTGGTGGCGCGATGGCCCCGGGCAGCAGCCGTGCGGAGCATGGGGAACAGAACCGGCCTGAGGGGTCGACAGCGTCAGGGAAGGAAGGCACCCAGGAGGCTCAAGGAGCTTCCGGCAGAGGCGCGGAAGGCTGGGGTTGCTGGGGGAAGGGGTGCAGAGGTTTGGGGGGAGCTCCCCAGAAGCCCAGACTGGGGCATGCTCAGTTGGAGAGTTCTGGCAGATCGCCCAGGGCTTAGGGGGCTTCACAAATGCACCTTCTTGCAAGCATTTGCTTCCTGTGTTCGTCCCAGGCGCGCATGTTTTAACACGCTGATTCCCGGACGGCGAGCCAGGCTTTGAGAAGCTAAAGAAGGAGGTGCAGCCGCTGTGTGGGGAGGCCTCCTGCTGCCAAGAGCTCCCCCAGAAGACACCACGGTCGGAGCAAGCGAACCAAATGTCACGTAACAGCTCGCACGTGAAGGCCCACACCTGGGTCCCGAGCTCCGTCTACCCTGCAGGCCGGGCAGGACCGGCTTGGGAGTCGGTCGGTAAAACACCGAGGCTCAAGGCTCTGCGCGTCCACTCGTGGTGCGGGTGGCGGAAAGTCCTGCCCTGGAGGACTCCCCAAACAAGCCCAAAACAAGGCCCAATGCGCTTGGCCTGAATCCTGACAGTTCTGAACCTGCAAGGAAGCGGGGGCGAGGGGCAGAGGGGAGGGAAGTGTGTGAGCAGAAGGCTCCGGCAAGAAGGGCAAGTGGAAGTGGGGAGGCTTGGGGTCATGGTGGGGGGAGGGCGGGGGGACCGTGGGGGAGGGCGGCGGGAAGAAGGCCCCGTGGGTGGGCCGTGGAGGAGAGAGGGGGAGGACACACAGGGCAGAGGGCGGGGAGGAGCGGGAGGAAAGGGGCTGGTGGGGGCAGCCGAGCAGGGTGAGGGGTAGGTGGGGAGGGCAAGTGGAGGGGAGGAGTGGGGAGAGGGAGCCTTTGGGGGCCCAGGGAGAGGGACCTGCCAGAGGTTAAGCTCCTGTCTCCCGCCCACTCCTGTCCCCCCCACCGTACCCCAGTCGCACCAGGAGGGGGGACAACGGTCTCGGTGCCCTGGAGGGCCTCTCTCTGGGGGCTGCAACCATTCTGTGGCTCTTCAGCCCCTGCCTGAACCCGTTCACCGGACGGCGGGAGATCAGGGTCTGACAGGTGGGACCGTGACGACCGCAGGGAGGCCCGGCAAGGCCACGCGACGTCGGGTGACACCGTCAGCGCTGTCCCGTGTCCGGCTGCACCGCGGCACGAGAGATGGTGTGTCAGGTTCTCGGCCACGCAAGGGTGGGGACAGTCGCGGCTCTCAGTCTGCGTCCGTCCCACGCGCCTGCCGACCGGGCGGGGCTTTGCGGAGGAGCGGCGCTGGCTCCAAAGAGCCCTTCCCGCCCGCCCAGAATGTCGTGTCCTACGCGCTCCCGCTCGCGCCCGTGGCCGCGCGGGGTCTACGCAGGCGCGCACGTCGCGGTCCCCGTTTCAAACCCCGCCCGGGCCTAGGCACAGGCGCACCTGCTCCGACCCTCGCGCGGTCCGCTGGAGGAGACCCCGATCGCATTCCCAAATCCTGCTCAGGTCGTCACCTCCACTGGTGAAACACCCGCAGGCTTGGTGACTTGAGGGAAACCGTTTTCCCGACTCTAGCGGATACAGGATGACAAAGCATTTGAAGCATTCAAATTGACTTTCTGCCCCAGGGAAGATGTGAGACGGGAAGTGTTCCAGAGTGTTTAGGGTCTGTCTCAGGTTGTAACACAAGCGCTGTCCGCTCCCTGCTGTAAGGGGAGACAGTGGAGAGGCCCCTTCTGTCCCCGGAGGGAATGACAGCCCCACGGGGCCCGCCCCCGCCCCTCCACACCTGCTCTCAGTCACCCTCCCTTCTTCCAAAGGCTGTGCTGATTGTCGTCAAAAGATACACCTAAATTTCACCACTGAAATATGTCCCAGTGAAGGCACTGGCCAACCAACCTGCAGACGGGACGCACGCCAGGAATTCAGGTCACACACACGGGGGAGAAGACTTCCCAAGGTCCCAGTCCTTCTGAGGGAGCCGAAGCTCTCGTGCAAACTCGTGACCTCTGGCAAAGCAACAACTCCTCCAGGCACTCACACATGGGACACTGTCACGGGTCCTCCCAGCACACCGGCGAGGGCTGGCTCTGCTCAACAGGCTCCTGCGGCAGCCCCCCCAGACCACACGTGTGCACCACCCCGCGGAGGCTGGCCCCCTTTGCAGGAGAGCAGGGGCAGGCACAGGCAGCCTGCGAGATTCCCCCAAACTGCCGAGGCAGGGACAGGGCGCCTGGTAGAAGTGCTTTGTCACTGACTATCTACCAAGTAAAACACAGGCACCCCCTCGCGAGCACACAATCCCCCTGAAACGTCAGCAAGGGCAGGACTGGATTTCAGAGCCCACGCTGGCGTGGGATTTTGCTAACCGTTACTCGTGCGTATTGATTTCGGCAATGTGGTTCCATCAGCCGGACAAGGAACAGCGTCTTTTACCTTCCCCGGGGCTGTGGCTGTCCCATGCTTCCTGCGAACTACAAAGGGCACCTGGAAGACCTCCGGGGAGAGTGCGTGGGGAAAGCACCGATACGAGAGATTCTGTGTGGCGTGGTCACTGACTCAGTAAGGGATGAAGCCAGCCCAGAGCCGACGTGGCCAGAAATGGAGGGGTCACCCGGGCTCGCCTGTCCCACGGAGACGGTCACTCCACCTCTGACCCAGAGCAGGCCAGTATGGGAACGCCAGGTGCCAGCAGCAGATGACACGGCCAAGCAGGGGTGGGAGCGATGACGTGACACCTACTACCTTCGCCTGACCTACGTGGGGGATGGGGTGCGGGTCACACCGGAGTGCGGGACGCTGTTTGCTAGTCACAGGGTAGGTCTGAAAAGAGGAAACAGATTCTCTCTCTCTCTCCCACACACACACTCAGGACTGGGACCGAGTCCCTGTAAAATAACAGGGAGTCACCAAGCAAACACTGAGCGCACTCTGTGGCCCTTCCACACAAGGTTCCTCAGCCGGCCAGAGTCACACCTACAGAGGACAGCACCACCGCGGGCGCAGTGCTGACCCTCTAGACCCATGCCCGTCTGCCATCTCGACAGAGTTCTTCATAATTTAGAAGGCAGTAAAACAATTCTTATTTATGAGGCGGAAATAACTCTAAATGGAGAGGGACAGAGATGAGAGAGACGACGGGAGGCCGAGAGGGATGGAGGCTCTCGGGAGTGAAGGGGGGTCTTGTCAGATGCGGAGGCACGTGTGGAGGTCACTTCCAGGGAGGGTTTGCCTGGCGGTCCCGGGCAAACATCACTGCCGTAGTTGCACCCCCACACAGACCGGAGGACACAAGCCACAACTCGTCATCCCAAACTTTTGGAGATAAATATGTTCTACTAGTCACATTTTCTAAATAAATTAATGTAATGTTTATATTCCCAATAAGGTTGGCAGTGCGCTTTCATCAAATATTTTAACTCTGGGAGAAACCGTAGGAATATTCTCAACAGGCGAGAAATGCATGAAGATTATAAATACACTCGTGTCAATTCACGCTTAGATTCTGCTTCACACGAGCTCAGGTGGTTAGTCTTTTCACCAGCACATGAGTCACAAATGCATTCCTGGTTTTCAGGACAGTTTATAGTTTGTACTTGGGAACCATGAAGAATCCATCAAAGCTCTCTACTACAAATTTTTACATTTAATTTACTGACTAGGAAAGCAAGAGGCAGAGCATTTAACTCTCCTAATATGAAAGTGGATTTCCTTTTCTTTCTTTCTTTTTTATTTATTTATTTGAGAGAGAGAGAGAATGAGAGCGAGTGAGCATGAGAGGGATGATGGTCAGAGGGAGAAGCAGACTCCCCGCTGAGCAGGGAGCCTGATGCGGGACTCAGTCCTGGGACCCTGAGATCATGACCTGAGTTGAAGGCAGCTGCTCAGCCAACGGAGCCACACAGGCGCCTGGATTTCCTTTTTCTTAACTGAAAGATAAGCCCAGTGGCTAACCACCTAATGTCAACAGAGTTTATTTCTTCTTTTAGTATAAAATTAGATCTTCCCTTGACTGATGCTCAACTCCACTCTGAGACAAGAGTAGAGAGAATCTCAAAGAACGGGTTAACAATCTCTTCCTTCAAATTCCTTATGGCCTCACCAAGCCCTGTTTCTTTGGATCACTGAGAGGACTTCATTTGATAGGACAGAAAAGCAATATCTCTGAAATATTTCTGAGCTAGGAGGTTTCATAGTTAAATGGGTATTTACCAAATACTCATCGGACACGAGTGTGAAGTGCGAGATTGAAAAGGCAGGGAAATAAGAGTCTGTGCAGACAGGACGGTGGGGAGGCCAGACCAGCCAGGGAAGAGAGAGGATATCAAAATGGTCAGCACATGGTGTTCCATTTAAGGAACAAAGATAGGGGGCGCCCAAGTGGCTGTTGGTCAAGCATCCTACTCTTGATTTCGGCTCAGGTGGTGATCTCAAGATCATGAGATTAAGCCCTGCATCAGGCTCTGCATTGAGCCCCCGCTTCTTCCTGAGCCCCTGAGTGCACCTTTTTTTTTTTTTCTCTCTCTCCCTCAAAAGCAAATAAATAAAATCAAATAAAGAACACAGATGTGAGAATATTTGGGGATTAGGTATCTTCTTTTTGTACCGGCAACTGGGAAAGTGAACGCAATCCAACTGGCATTTCAAGGAACAGAAACAAAACTCTGAAAAGAGTGTAAGAGTCTTGTTATGGTGAGAAAAGGTAGGTTTTCATCTGTTTTCTTCACATCATGAGGGTGCAGACGGTGGAATTAGCGTTTCTGTGTCAGAACAGACTGTCCACTCCTAAGCTCTGAGGCTGGCTATCGCTCTCCCCAAACCGACAAACAGTGGTCAGCGGCAAGCTGCTCATCACTTGGGTTCTGGAGACCAACCGGCGCATCTGGAGTCCCCAATCCCTTCCCTCTCATCCCTGGGCAGTTGCATATCCTGTAGATCTCAGTGTGCTCACCGATAAAACAGGAACAATATCAATATCTACATCATGTAACTGCTAAAAGAATTAAATGAACAAATATAAGTAATTACCGAGCACTGTATCTGGGACTTGCTGTCAGTGGAACATTTAATACAGTCTTACAAGTAGCTTCTTGTTGTTTTTTATGCCTGTTCATAAATGTGTGCCTGTTTATTCACATGTGTGAGTGCACCCTTAAAATTCTGACCATGCTATTAGTGTCAAAGATCTGAAGAGAAAAGAATTATAGAGTTGAATTTGGCAAACGATTTTCTTGCTCTAGTAGAGGCACTAAAAGTTGTCTGTGGTGCAAGTTCACGTATCCAATAATATCTAAACTATTTATAAACTAACAGAGAACCGAAAAGATCAGAGTTCAAATATCACCTCCGTTCTACACTGGTTGACCAAGGAACCACAGCTCTCAGGCCCCCCGTCCGCAACATGGGGAGATCGGTTACAACCTTCCAGAATTATCAGGAGCAGATGAAGAGAAAGACCTGTGGCAAGTGTTCAGTCAGTGATGGCTTTTGTTCATTTTGGAAGTATCACAATGTTAACCATAAGGCTATCATCAATTAAAAACAAAAACAAAAACAAAAGCAAAACCAAAACAGATGTCACCATGTAACACCTGCCAATGACTTCAAGTAGAAATCTGAATTTTTGAGATACATTCAGACATCAAAATTCTCATATACAAGCTACTTGATAATATTGTGGATTGGTGGGTCATAATGTTTAGGGTTTTTTTAAAAGATTTTATTTATTTATTTTATTTTAGGGAGTGAGTGCAAGTGGGGAGAGGGGTAAGGGGAGAGGGAGAGAGAGAGCCTCAAGCAAAGCCCTGAGCCCAGCATGGGGCTTGATCCCACGACCCCAAGATCACGACCGGACTGGAAACCAAGAGTCAGATGCTCAAACAACTGAGCCACCCAGGTGCCCTTCATAGTATTGTTTTAACTTTTAACTCCCAAAATCATTTGGGGGGGAACATGCATAAAACAGAAATTATAATGGCAAAGCCTTACAGTTTTCACTTGCAGGCCTCCAGAGATACGTCTGCATTACTCATGGGCTTGTATATGGGTAGCTATTTGGAACAGCTAGTTAGGAAAACCCACAGTTACTCCGTGGGGCAGAGCTCTGCCCGACGCCCGGGGTTCCTGACGGCTGGGTCCTGACACTGGGGCGGACCCTCCTCTGGGGGCAGCTGGAGCACCAGAGTCAAGGGAACAGGCTTCATGCGGCTCTTTACTGGTGTCCAGATCCCCCCTCTGCCTCTGTGGTTAAACAGCTCCCATCCTCCACACTACCCCCTTGACTCTGCGGCCGAGTCGGTCTGCGACCTGAACTGGGCTGCCAAGGTGGCCTCATGGACACAGAAAAGAAGAGCTTTAGCTTCCTCTCCAGGGTTCTTAAAACATGGAAGGGGAGGGCTGTGTGTGTGACCTCCTTCTCCATGTTGGAAAACACATGCAAATAAACAGGTGTGGGAGAGGAAGGAGGCAGAGGCTGAGAGAGGAGCTAGTTATGCCCGAGGGAACACCGGTCCTTTCTTTTCTAGTGAGTTAGGCCATCCTTTCAACCTCCCTCTTCTTCTTCTCTTGTTTCTTTCTTAAATGTGCTGGTGTTGGGTATCTGATGCTTGTGAAGAGTTCTAATGAGCAGCAAGTTTGAGGCCACACATACCTGACTCTTCATCTACTAGACTTACGAGCTAGATGTCTTTGATTCAGTTACATATCCGTGCTTCAGACTTATTATAGAAACAGTTTAGAATACTCTCCCACAGGGTTCTGAGCATGGTGCCTGATAACCATGTGGTTTTTGCTTTTTTGTTTGTTTGTTTTTTGTCTTCCCCTATCTCTCCTCTTCTGGGTACATATCACTCAAGCATAAAAAGAAGGAAGAAGCCCCCGCCCTTGACTCCTTGCTATTGGCTTTCCACAAGTGGAATTTATCTGACTATTCACAGAGGTGACCCAACCCTTTCTACATTCCCCATATTATAACCTTCCGCTAGGATAATGCAATCTCTTATGGCTTAAAATTTTCATTATGCTACCTGATAAAGAAGTAACCCCAAATTGCTTTCTAAGGTAGAGGCCACAAAGTCTACAATGTCCTAAGTTAGTTTTGCTTAATCTATTTTAAATTAAAGAAAAATGTACACCAACACTGACCTTGCGCTTTCACTTGTATTTTCCTTAATGATGTCCTTGACACGAAGTTGCAAAGGCAGTGCTTGGCAATTTTTAGGCAACACTGCCCTGAACACAATACAGGGTTAAGTCTAGAGTCAGTAGGACTTGGACTCAAATCTGGCTCCCGGCTGACCTCTGTGTCTTCACGGCGGGGTCTGCCCCGTGTGCATGGGGTCCTGTACCCTCTGCTCAGTTCCAGGTGAGGATTCAAAGGCACAAGGAAGATGACACTAGGACAAGGTCTAGAACATGACAAGTGCTGCTCCTTAAGCTGTATGTACCACAGTGGTGATTATTACTAAGATGACTAATAATAGGGACACCTGGGTGGCTCAGTCGGTTAAGCATCTACCCTTGGTTCAGGTCATGGTCCCTGGGTCCTGGGATCAAGCCCCTCATCGGGCTCCCTCCTCAAGTGGAGAGTCTGCTTCTCCCTCTCCCCCTGCTCGTTATCTCTCCTGTCTTCCTCTCTCACTCACTCGCTCTCTTTCTCAAATAAATAAATAAAATCTTTTTTAAAAATGGCAACCAATAATAGAGTCCAGTAGAAATCAATTTTGGTTCCTCTTGTCTTGAAACTTTGTCTTGGGAGCGCCTTCAAGCTTTGCTTGCCCAAACTATGTGGCCAAATAAATCTTTTACTGTATCACAAAACCCAGAAGAGTCATCCTCAAACAATATTTAAGTTGACCCTCACCTATGTTTTAATTATGTGAGACTTTCTCAGAGGAAGTTAAATGTGCATAATAAATCCTTAGCCAAAAAAAAAAAAAAAAAAGGACCTTCACTGGGGGTTCATTGCCACAGCGTCTCCTGTGACAGGTGTGCTCTCCGGCAGCAATCCCAAGTTCGATGACTCAGAGTTTCCTTTCACTAACACACAAGGTTAGAAACAGGTCACGCGCTCTGAATCAACGACTGCTTTCAGCTTATAATTCAAAATCTGGCCTTTTCTGAAAATGCCACTATGCAGCATCACAATCACCTCCATCGCTCATCAGTAGGAAGGAAGATTAGGAATAACTGGTTTGCATTTCAGAGCCCAGCTGATCTGGGACTAAACCCATAAAAGCTGTTTAAAGGAGGTTGAAGATCAGCAATTAATGACTATCCCTAACTTTGATTAAAGCTCACTTCTCACGAACACAGACGATATTTATTCTGTACAAAGGAATTTGAGATAGAACTTCAAAAACAAACAGCCAGGAAAAGAAGTAAATCACAGGAGGAACCGTCAATAAAAAAGAAACCTTTTTTCTTTTTTTCCTTTTTCCCTCCCAGCCCTGTGGGGAGAGTGCGCCATCTAGTGGGGATTCTTGATAAACGCAATCTTATTTCCACCGCTCCAAGTGTTCCTAAGGCTTGTTTTCCGTGTCACTCATTGTTGTTGCTTTAACAGTCTGTATGGAAGGCTCCACACAGACTCCATGCAAAGGCTCCACGCAGTGTCATAAATACTGTTCCCATGCAGCTCAGCTATAGGACCTCACGTCTGTACCATCCATGTTCCCCAGTTAAGCAAGAGTGCTATCTGCTTGTTCTAGGTACCCTTCCAACTTTACAAGCCGTGAAGTATTTTTAGGTGCATTTTTCCCTGAAATAAACCTCCATCCATTTTCATGTGAGACTCTGAAAACTTTTAGTTCCAAAAACAGAATCAAAGTTTTAAAAAAAACAACAACAACACTGCTTTGGCAGCTTTAACAGTAAAGCATCATCCCCAACGTTTCCTTCCCCTCGGAGTTCAACGAGGTAAGCACGGAGCCTGGGCACGGAGTCTGCCTCCCGCTCCCCGTCACTGTTGCGTGTGCCTGTCATGTGTCACGCAGACTGTGAGCGGGCATTAATGGAGGGGAGAAGAGGTGCATCTGGAGGAAACAGGCTTGCAATTCTTTGTAGCATCTGCCTTAAGACTCAACATACTCCGTCGACATCTCCGACGAGTCGCCCTGTGGCGCGGGCATTGATAAAGGAAGGCATGTTCCGATGGTCTATTTAATAGATCCAGCGACACCTTTTTAAAGAAAATCAGATCAGTAGATGGGACGGTGGCAACAGTCCTCTTCACAATAATACACGTGCAGACAGTGATCTTCCCCAGGTCTACTGAGCGCGGACTGTAAGGAGGAAACTCGGAAGGACCACCGATTTGTGAAGGGTTAGAGAGGTAGCGACGTGAGATCGATACTGCTGACTGCAAACCAGTGAAATGATCTAAAAAACTACAGTCCTCCAGGCACGTGATTACCCAATAAAGATTAGACCCCAACCCCAATGCTTGTATCAGACAAATACGACCTCCTCGAGACTGTCAGCACACTGTATGAGTGAGAAGACCCGCACAGCACAACCAGTGTGGCTTATAGTGCCTTGTAACTTGCAAAACAGGTTGTTTTATTATGAAAGGACATTATGCCTGTGACATTCTCATCGTGCAAAGGTTCCAATTGATATTTTTATGAATCTGGGATTGTGGTGTGTATTTTTTATTGAGGAATGTTGACTTGTTCCCATTAGATATTTATAATACATTTTAATAAAATAGCCTCTTTGTTCAAGGGACTTGAATGATTCATGATTTTC
Source organism: Taxidea taxus jeffersonii (assembly GCA_003697995.1). Classification (NCBI taxonomy): domain Eukaryota; kingdom Metazoa; phylum Chordata; class Mammalia; order Carnivora; family Mustelidae; genus Taxidea; species Taxidea taxus. Next base: position 46,211 of record RCUC01158224.1, on the reverse strand, counting down.
TGAGTTCTTTCCTGTTGGAGCTTCCCACAAAGCAACCCCTGACTGTTTGACTTTCTAAAGAGCCTGAGTGATTCCAAACTCTCTTTAGCAAAGAGAGATGAATGCTAGAACTGGACCTCAAGAAAGAAAAGCTTGTTTTCTCCCCCACGCTCACACACGTGGAGTGACTGGTCCAAAGCTCAGAACCGGAAGCTCAACTGTTTCTTTGCGTGGCAGATTAGACTCTGGTCCCTTCCTCTTCAGGGGTCTACGTCGAAACACTAAGCGCACATGTGCAAATACACACACACACTCCCTAGACCAATTATCTGCTATCGACGTGGAGTTGTTGCTTGGAAGCAAGATTTGGAACACAGAAATCCACGAGGCTTTTCTCCCTCGAGCCTCCGCTTGAACACCTGACCCAGGGTTTCCGATCTGATGCTTTTCCTCCAGGGAGAACGTCTCCCACTGGAGATGCTCTCTGTAGCGAAACAAAGGCTAATTCCAGGGAATGGGTTTTTAGCGTGGCTGCTAGAGGCCAGATTCCCTTTGGCACAAGCTTCTTTATAGTTCTGGGTTTGATTTCCTCCTTTATGAAATGAGAAGATTTGATAAAAAAATTTTTTTGGTGCCCTAGGAACTTAAAATTTCCATTTCTTTTTTTTTTTTTTAATGACTTTTAACTGAACTCCCATGCTCCAGTACTAGTGTTTTTTCTTCTGAATTTCTGTTGTTTGGGAGCAGAATAGACCCCCAAGGTCTTTCGCTTTAAATAAGACACAGTTTTGGGTCTTCTTAACCTCTTGACTACTCTTCCCCCATTCAACATGATACATTGCACCTATACTCCTGGATGTCATACCTTCAGAGAAGTGGGATGGGAGTAGTTAAGAATGTCATGGGGAGTTAGAAACGGCAAATTCATCCCTTTGCCCGGCCCTGCGTCTTATCGGCAGTCCCACCTCACAGCAGTGGCCACCATGGAGGCCGCCCCATTGCCTCTCCACCCCGTTCCAGGAGCTCAGCGCCCTTGAGACCCCATCGCCCCTCAAACCCCCTCATCTCTCACATTGGCATCTCCACGTGCAGCCCCATAAACTTCTCTACCTTGACGTCTTAACCAGCAAGAACCATCCTCCCCCCCCCAGCCAGGATCTACCAAGGAGCTCGGGTCAGCAGGCCCAGCGCCCTCTTGCTCCCGTCTGCCACTTCTCTCCTGAATGGGGCTAACTCTCCTCACTGTGTCCTTCTCCTTCCGATCCAACCTGGAGCAGTCTTCTTGGAGAGATGCATCGGATAGGGCAGGCAACAGAAATGCACAGGACGCAAAGGCATTCCTCAGCTGACTCCCTTCACAACTTCCGCCCCCGCATCCCATCCCATGACCGATGCACCTGCATCCGAGCCAATGCTTTCTGCCTCTGGAGCAGAAAATGAGCTCTCCAGTTTATGTGTGTGGCTTGTCTTCATCCTTCATGCAATTTCATCAGGTACTAATGAATAACGACTGCCAAATAATACTTCCCATTATTTTAAAACATCACCAAAGGTTAGGAATGCATAACTCACGTTCTATCCAAAATACCCGACGGAATATAAAAGTTTATAATGCACTAATCATTTAAATCTGATTTGACAACTAGGAAAACAGAAACATAACTTCATACACACACACAGACACATGCTCCAGCCCCAACGTTCAATAGTAAGCTGTTACAATCTTGTGACACCCAAGGTTGTAACCTAACAGTACCCAACTATTCCCTTGACTCACCACTTCTTCTCCGAAAAATATGAGGAAAATTTAAGACTGCTGAAATGCCATCACAACCTGAAGACAGAATTACTACATAGAAAACACGCAGTTACTTACCGGTGCGCACGTAAATTATTCAGGCGAAGTCCGTATTTTTCTTCAGCAGATAGCCCGTCCATCAACAAGTAGAAAATGAGGAAATTGCTCTGGCCAAGTGGTTGTGAAACCAATCTGGATTTCTCGAGCATATATGTATAAATTCTGGCTGGTTAAGAAAAAAATAAAAAGTGATCCCGTTAAATGGCACTACTAGCTCCATTTCCATACATTTACACAAACTAATTAATGTCAAGAGATAATAAAACAGCCGTTTTCAGACACAGGGCTTTTGAGAAATAACCTATAAACCTATTTTTAGGTTTGCAGAAAAATTTAGCAGAGAATCCTGAGAGCTCCAATGTACCGCGTCTCTCCTTGCCAATGCACGGTTTCCCCTTTAGTAACATCTTGCATGAGTGCAGGAAATTTGTGAAAACTGAGGACCCAACACCGTTACTTCATCATTGACTAGAGTCTGTAAAAGTATGCTGGTGCTCGCTCTTTGCGTTGTACACTCCATGGGTTTTAAGAAATTCATAATACCACGTATCCAAAACAGACTTATTTCGTTGCTGTAGAAATCCCAGGCTCCACTATTCTCCCTTCCTGCTTCCCTAACTCTGGACACCCACTGTCTTCTTCCATGTCTCCATCGATTTACCTTTACCAGAATGTTTTACATTTAGAATTGTACAGTATGTGAATTGTGCAGGTTGTCATCATTTCCGTTTCTTTCACTCAAGAATATGTATTTAAGGTCCTCCTTGTCTTTTCACAGCTTGATCGTTTACTTCCTGTAGTCCATCATATGCACACACTACGGCTCATTTATCTACTCACTTATTAAAGGACATCCTGGTTGCTTACAGTTTTTGCAATTATGAATAAAGCTGCTATAAACATTTGTGTCCACATGATGTGTGGACATAAGTTTTCCACTCGGTTGGGTAAACACTGAGGCGTGTGATTCCTGGATCGTATGGGAAGACTATGTTTAGCTTTGTAAATACCACCAAACACTCTTCCGAAGTGGCCGCACCATTTTGCATTCCCACCAGCAATTAACCAGGGGTCCTGTTGCTCCATGTCCTCTGGCTAGTAATTAGTGTCGTGCGTGTTCTGAATTTCAGAATTCTAATATGTTTGCAGTGGTATTTCCTTTTTGTCCTAACTCGTGTTTCCTAGATCACCTATAATGGGGAACATCTTTTCACATGCTTATTTATGTCCCTTTTGTGTATCTTCTTTGGTGGGTGTCTAGATATTTTGACCATTTTTTTTTAAGTGGGCTGTTTGTTTTCCTGTTGCTGAGTACTAAGAGCTCATCGCAACTTTTGGCTAACAGTCCTTTATCTGTTGTGTTTTTTGCCCATATTTTCTCCTTACCTGTGGTTCATCATTTCATTCTCTTCACAGTGTTCTTCACAGAACAGTCGTTTTTAAATTTAATGAAGCCCAACTTAACCAATTATTTCTTTCATGGGTTGTGTTTTTAGTGTTATATTAAAAAGTCATTTCCAAACACAAGGTCACCTAACAAAAATTTATCTTATATTATCTTTTAAAAAGTTTTACAATTTTGTTTCTGCACTTAGATTTATGATCCATTTCAAGTCTTCTTCTTTTTTTTTGCATATGGATGCCGTGCTGTTCGGGCATAAGCTGTTGAAATGATCATCATTTCTTCATTGAATTACCTTTGCTCCTTTGTTAAAGACCAGTTAGCTACATGTATGTGGGTCTATTCCTGGCCTCTCTGTTCTGCCCAATTGTTCTAATGTCTGTTCCTTCACCAGCACCGCACTGTCCTGATCCCTACAGTTTTAGAGTAAGTCTTGAAGTTGGGTAGCATCAGCCCTTCAACTTTGTTTTCCTCTTTAAATTGAAGTTGTGTTGCCTATTCTCGATCTCTTAACTCTCCATATAAGCATTACATCAATATCCACAAAGTAACCTGCTGGGATTTCTATTAGGATTGTGCTGAACTTATAGATCAAATTGAGAAAAACGAATATCTTAATGATATGGAGCCTTCCTATCCATGAACATTGAATATTTCTCCATTTATTTAGATCTTCTTTGATTTTTTTTTTACCAGAGTTCTATAGTTTTCCTTATAAAGATCTTATAAATATTTTGTTAGATTTGTACCTAAATAGTTCATTTTTTGGTGGTAGTGGAAATAATACTGTTTTTAATGTCAAATCCCAATCGTTCATTGCTGATATATAGGAAAGCAACTGACTTTTGCATGTTAATCATGTATCCTGAATTGCTGGCTTACTAGTTCTAGGACATTTTTGTTGTTGTGATTCTTTCCAAATTTCTACAGAGATAATCATGTCATCTGTGAACAAAGCCAGTTTTATTTCTTTCTTCCCAATCTGTATACATACATATTTTTTTCTTGTCTTACTGCATTAGCTAGGACTTCTAGTACAATGCTGAAAACAAGTGGTGAGAGGGACAGTCTTACCTTGTTCTTGACCCAACATGGAACTTTTGTGTGCAAACACAATCTGACACAAAACATGTCCTTGGGTATAACAATAAAGGCACCCCAAAAAGTTTTAGAATTTTCTTCCTTATGATCATGCAATTTGAAAGCACAAGCCATATTGCTATGGAATGTATATATATATATAATTACAAAGTATTCTGCTGTAGACCCCAGCAAGTATTACTACCGACCAGATCAGAAGTGCATAGGGCTACACTATAGAAAGAACAAAAATATAGATAATGGTCTCTCACTGTTGCAAACACTGGAAGCAACCCACTGCAGGAAAGGCAAACATGACTTGAATTTATGCAGACACAATTTAATATATAGAAGGTATATTAGGAAAATTTCAAGACCTATGCTCAAATCATAAAAAGGAGCCAAGTCATGGCTTACAGCCTGATGGTAGATAATGAAACAGATGCTTTGATAATAAGGTTTACATCCCAACTAAGGAATAAGACAGATGATATGTTTATTTAGTTTTTTAAAGATTTAATTTATTTATTTGAGAGAGAGAGCATGAGAGAGAGAGAGAGAGAGAGAGAGAGAGCATGAGAAGGGGGAGAGGGTTAGAAGGAGAAGCAGACTCCCTGCTAAGCAGGGAGTCCAATGAGAGACTCAATCCTGGGACTCCAGAATCATGACCTTATCTGAAGGCAGTCACTTAACCAACTGAGTCCCCCAGGTGTCTAGTGACATGTTTATAAAGTAGCACATGCCCAGGGTGAACAGTGTCTAGCCATCTTGTGGTTTTTGTGAACTCACATATACAGTAGCAGAATACCTAATATTCATTAATTGAGGTTTCCATCTTTAAACATTACAAAAATGGAAACAAAAATAGCCCATGTCATGAGAATGTGTTGTTGACCTTTTATTACACAGAAGCTGAACTATGACAAAAGGATAAACGGTAGTAATCACAAGCCTGATTTTGCTTCTGAGATAGGACTAGCAAGACAGAAATTACTGTCAATCAACACTTATGGTTAAATGTTTGACAGGCTGAAAGTTCTGGTTTTTCTGGAGTATTTTTCTACTTATAAAACAGTAAACAACTAAGCATTCCAATTTCAAATGCAGCTGTGAATTACTGTAGTTTCCCACTCTGGAGTAAGGACCCATGGTCAATAAATAAATAATTTTTGATCAAAAGGTGTCAGTTCCTAACAATTCAAATGGACGAAATTATACCTTACATTTGAACTAGAAACATCACCTTGTGTAATGAGTCTGCTGATAATTATTCTAGAGTCCTGCCTCCAAAAGCAAAAATGTGAGGTCTCCCAATGTTGGTTTTATATAGCAAATCTACTAGAAAAAATGGAACCACTAATACGTGGTTTAAAATTCATTAAGTGGTCAGTTCAGCCCGTCATAATGTTATCAGTACCAAAAGAACCCAAAAAACCCAAAACCTCAAAATTAATACTATTAGGAAAAGTTGTCTTACTAAAAATCTTTTAGAAAAGTTGTTGTAAGTGCATAAACAAAGTCTCTTTCAAAATAATCCCTTTAATTAGTTGCCCAAAGGTGATGCTAAAATTGGAACGAGGTATTATAGTTTCTTTCCCACCTCTCCTTGAGTATTAAATCAGGTGAGAATTTCAAGGAGAGGTCTTAATTACTGCACTTTTCTTTCCTCTCTTTTTTTCTTTCTTAAGCAAATTATTTGCTGAAAACATTTTCCATGTAGCATTAATAGCATAAACCCTGTTCAAGAGAATGTTTTCTAAAATCACATTGGAAATAAACTGCAATGGTTGTTCCTACCCATTATTTTTCAGCCATCAACCACAGAAGTACTGAGAGGGAATGGAGAGCTGAACAGTTGCCTCCTGACCATCACACTTCTGTATTCAGAGAAAAGGCTGATCCCACACCCACTTGTCCCAGCCAAAGTCAAAGCTTCATTTAGAACAGCATTCAAAACTAATCAAATTCCACATCATAGAGTGACTTCAATACCTTTAATCTAAATTCAAAAACAGTGTAATTAGTAATCATCCCAGTCAGCTCATCTCCCGCAGTGAATAAAATTGCTGTGGGTTAGCGGGATTCTGATCAGTAGGATTTTGAAAAAAAAAAAAAAAATCTTAAAGGAGCTTTTAGCTAGAAGAAAACACAAAACAACCGAAAATTCAAATTTCTGTGAGACTCTAATATTCTTCCAAATGGAGAAAATGCCAGCCTTTCTGTTGTGTCTGAAATGACCCTGAAATAAAGGAAGGAAAATGATAGGTATGGAGTTAAGGAGGTCTGAGTCATTCATGTAAATGTCCACACAGAAGGAAATGGCTGTTTTTTGTTTTTGTTTTTGTTTTTGTTTTTGACTTTTCAAGACCTCCTGTATGCTTTAAAAGATGTTTTATTTCAGGAATATTCCTGACTAGAAATAGATATGTGATCATCCATCTTTCTGGAAATCTACATATGAGCATGTTGCTCGGAAAGTTCTGGCACTGTAAAGACATATATGTTTGCAGATTATATAGGACAAAATATGCAGTAAAAGTATTTTACAGACATATTAATTTTTCTCCAATTATAAAAGAAAATGGAAGAAATAAGTCTCCTCTCCTTCAAGAAAGACAAATATCTACCCTCATGGCCCTTTCCTTTGATTTCCAGAAATTTCCAGCACTCACTGTCACTGCCCCATCCTTCTAGTTATAAATGACCAGCTGGGATATCTTCCCCGAGCCCCATCGTGTCTTCAATTAGCAGTCACCCAAAAGCATACTATTGCTTAATTAATATATCCAAATATTCTCTCCATCACTCTTAAGTATTTCTTTTGACTTCATTATCCCAGACTAACACAAGGGGTCGTATGAGGAAAGGTGCCTCAACAGGGATCCCAAGGGTGGCTCCTGTTCCTGAATCTGACATTGTCAATCTCCACCTTCCCTGAACTTCGATGCCCCCATACTAATGTGGAGATGGAAAGACAGAAAGGTCCCAGGCTTCCTCTGGCCTCCAAGAGGAAGGGACCACCATTCAATGCACCTGTGGTGTACCAGGCCCTGAGCTGGGGTGTTTGGATGTTGGCCTCCTTTACATTCTGTTGTCAGCCTTTTCATGTTGAAACCCAACTGGCTTATTGCCACTAAAAGATGCTGCTCCTCAAAGGAGATAAGATCTATTAAAGTACTGTGGAACTTCTAAAAAATGTCCGGTGGAGGGTGCAAAACTAAGAATAATTGATGATACTAATAATGGAGATGAAGACAATTATCTAAAAAAACCCACAAGCAAAAGCCCTAATAGATTTTTCCATCCCATTTTCTGTAACTGTAAGGTTAAGTTTCCTAAGTAGATAACATAGCCCTGGCATATGCATTGGGAGGCATTTCTGATTGTTAGTAAATTTCAGTTTCCACTTAAACAGATGTGGGTGTCTCCGGGCACAGGTGAGTCAGAAGCCCAGTACCCTCCCTTCCCACATGCGGGCTCTTCACCCACCCCCCTCTGCAGACCTTCCATACACGTGGCCACTTTACCAATCCCCATGGGACAGAGTGGGCACTAAGGATACATAAAATGGTTCTGTTCTTGCCATATACAGTCTGTTATTACGAAGAGGAATTGGCTCTAATTAAAAAAGAAAAAAGGCCCAGAGTTAAATATTGATAGCTTTCCTGATCTATTTACACTCTCAGTAATTTGTGTTCTTTCTGGACATGAGCGAGTCCATGATGGCTTTACACAATTTCCTCCCCAACATGAAGAATGGTGGCCTCATTGCACTGCTTCACATGCATTCATTAGGCTCATTGATCCCACAAATACTTAGCAAGGCCTGGTTCTATTCTGCACCGGGCAGACCAAATCGGCACCACCAACAGGCTTATACCCCAGTAGGAGACACAGACAGCAACTGACCCGACAAATCATGAAAAGGACACTTTCGGATTCTGACAAGTGCTATAGAAGAAATAAGTAAGGAGACAGATCTGGGGATCCAGGGTCACCTTTGAAAGAGTTTGGAGAAGAACGAGAGGTTTCTCTGAAGAAGTGATCTGCCCTGAACCCAGGACAGTGAGAGCTGCCTGCCCATTCCAGGAGAAGAGGAAAGCCTCCTCCAGGCAGCCTAGAGCGAAAGCCGAGCCTTGGCCTCATGTAAGCAAGGAACTTAAAAAGTCTGGTGAGGCTGGAGAACAGGGACCAGGCGGGGCAGGGGGACAGGGGAGGTGGGGGAGGATGCAGGCACAGGGGACGGTGAGGGCTGCAGAGCAAAAGAACAGGGAACTGGTCCTGGGCTTGACATATTGATGAGGAGGCCAAGGGCTCTGTGGATCGAGAAGGGGAATAGTTGAGGCATAATCATAGCCTGACAGCAATGGCTGATTTCCATTTCCACAGAGCTACAAAGCATGCTATTTCTTAATTAACATTCATGAGTGTAAATGAGGCAATGAGTTAGGAAAAAGAACTCGTCTGAACACCACAAAATGGGCTCGGTTTGTCTTTTGGAGGGAAGGGTGTTCCAAACGAGGCTAAATTCACAAAACATGGGAACACAGGACCTCAGGGAGGCCTTCAAGGCCACAGGAGCTGGAGCAGAAGGGCTCTCCTCAGCTCACTGCACCAGAGGACATTCTGACTGGTGAGCCAGCCAAGGGCTCCAGTGCAGGACAACTGGGCAGTAGTGCCGGGTCCAGAGACACAGCCAGGAATCCCAAGGGGGATGTCAGAAATGGGTTGAATGTCCACAATGTCCCCAATCGCCAAACTGTGGAAGGAGCTGAGATGCCCTTCAACAGAAGAATGGATAAAGATGTGGTCCATCCGTACAATGGGAAATTACTCAGCCATCAGAAGGGAGGAATCGCCACCATGTGCATCCACGTGGATGGCACTGGAGGGGATTACGCTGAGTGAAGCAAGTTAAGAAGAGAAAGACAATTATCATGTGGTTTCTCTCATATGCGGAACAGAAGGAATAGCACGGAGGACCACAGGGGAAGGGAGAGAAGACTGAGCGGGAAGAAATCAGAAAGGAGACAAACCACGAGAGACTCTGGACTCTGGGAACCAAACTGAGAGTTATAGAAGGGAAGGGGGTGGGAGGATGGGGTGACCAGGTGATGGGTATTAAGGAGGACACGTGTTGGGTTGAGCACGGGGTGTTACACACAATTACAACAAAAACTTATGATGCACTACATGCTGGCTAACTGAACCTTTTAAAAAGAGAGAAAAGAAAAGAAAAGAAATGGGGTGAGGCAGGAATGGGCTGGCCTATCCGACCCGTCTTACAGTGACTATCTGAGCCCACAGGCTGGTGAACCCTGGGACAGCCCAGACGCAAGCCAACATGCACACAGCCATGTTGGTTAATGCAGGGATATAAATGACCAACGACTGGTTGGGGAAGACAGTTGGAACTATTGGCAAAACGAGAAGTCGACTTTAAGGGGAACTGAAATACGTCAACGTGAAACCAAACAATACGTTGTAAGGAACGTATTTATACGGACCCTGCAGAAGAAAGCATTAGAAATACATAAAAGCTTATTTCCAAAGAAATCATAACAGGAAAATAATTTGCTTTGTGTCCATATAATAAAGATTAAAGAATTCAAAAAAAGAGTTGCCTCAGTCTGCAAAGACTTCAGGACAGCAGCTTCCAAGGTTTTGAAGTTTTAGCTCATAATCCTCATATTAGACAGCCTGATACTTCCAAAACCACAGCTCGTTTTGTTTTTGTTACGAGTACAATCCCACAGTCGGGCTGTTAGGAAAGCTCTGTCAATGTCCCAGAAGAGGAGACAAAATTATGACCTAACAAAGTATCCGGTGGGGAACTGGGTTTATCCTGGATCGGGGGAACGTTCTGGTTTTGAATGTCTCATTGCCACAGGAGGTCTGCCCCTTGCCGTGCCACCTGCAAAGGGCCACCTACCCAGCCTGCTCGCTAAGCTGAGCACAGGGGTGAGGGGTGGCATACACACCAGGGGTTCCCAATCACCGTCACAGCTCTGCCTGGCCTTTCCATGGTGAGGGGCGCTACAGCAAGCCCTTCGTAGGATCCACCATAAGTCTTCAAGAGTAGTTTCTCCCCAATTAAGTGAAACAAGGCTGAAAGGAATATGCTAGAGCATGGTCTGATGTTGAATTTTCTTGTTGGGAGAAGAGGGTAAGGGACATTCGCCCAATGTCAATGCAGAGATCCAGCCTGGAGCCCCTCTGTGTTGCGCCAAGTGTCCTTGCTGAAGAATGCTTTGTGATGGGGGACCTGTGGTTCCAAGTACCGCAGAGATCTCTACCACATATATCTGAATATTTAGAAACAATAAAATGGTCCCCTGGGGAAAAGACTGAAAGGATACGGCTCTATCTTATGTCAAAACATTGCACATACTCATAACCTTAACACATTAAAGGACCTTAAAAAGACCAGATATGATCTTGATCCCCACCATGAATTTCATAAGTGCACCCAAGACCTGAAAACCCCTCTACACTCTTAGATGGAAAGTATAAGTCATTGGGGATTCAAATCTGCAAGTTACCTCAAAGTCCTGAGCAAAAGGTACTGGCTGAGTGTAACCACATCACTCTTGGCAGAGGTTTCCTACTATTTGCACACTACAAGCTCACCTATGGGGTTATGGTAAGAGGTTCTAGACGTCACTCCCTCCTGAAGGTGCTGGCATAGACATCAGGAACTCGGAATAATTGTTAAATAAGTATTCAGATGGGGGGAAATGTTGGGCTGAAAGCCAGACTAGAATGTTCTTTATTAATTAAATTTTCTTCAAAATAAGAAACAGTCTCCCCTTTTCTATAGCCGCTATTTCACAAACATGAGCCTCATATTTTCTATTATAATTCGTGGCTACATCCCTGATTAGGGAGCTGGCATTAAGTTATAGCTATAGGAGCAACAGTATCTATAAAGGGAACATGCAACCTCTCTCAACCTTAAAATTAGTAAGAGAATACTCTGTCCGAGAAACCCATCGCCACTGTTTTAGAAAAGTGGATAATTTAAGGGAAACTCTAGACCACCACGAAGTACAAAATCAACCTGTAACCTACATTCACTTGACCTAGTTTGAGGTGTAAAAACCTTACTCAAGTTCGGTTTACTATTTTAGTGAACACTTAAAATTCAAAAGCCTCTTCCAGTGGACCCATTTGGATAACTCAGCTCTCCTGAAAATTTGTGTGAAGTAGTTTAAATGATTATTTCTTTTGTTTTTCCTTCACAAAAGGAGCCTGGAGATCAGCTGAGATTATCAAAGGTATCCACCAGCCTGAGGCCTCCCCTAGTGTTCGGTGCCTCTTTTTGGGGGGTAACAAAGAAGTTCCAAAACTGAAAATTAGTTTGAGATGTCAAGATAATGCAATAGATCCCCCTTATTCTCTGTGGTGTCCCACATTTGTGTCCCACAGATGATATGCCTATGTGCCAATATGAGGACCCGGGGACCCGACCGTGACGGAGCAGGGTACCAGCAGATGTACTCACGTTCGGATGAGGTCACGCCATAGGGCAAGAGCTTCTAGATGGCATGGTCCCCCCACCCCGCACATCCTACTTCACTCATTCACCTGGTCTGCCTGGTCTCTGTGGTTTCCCCTTTCCATTTTACAAATCAACCTTATGTGGTTGATCAAGGTCATGGGTGCAAGGGTTGGGCCTCGGACCCGGGACCTCTGGAGTCTGAGCTCTGTGCGGAATCTCACGTTCCTCTACAGCCCTGCCCACCTCTTACCCTCTGTTAGAGCGACTCTCACAGGCTCAACAGGCCCTTTACTCACTTACTCACTTGACACTGAATGTTGACTCTGCCCGACCTTGTGTGAGACCTTTGGTGATGCAGAGACGCAGACAGACAAGTAGACGTAGACAGGCAAGTCCCAGCTCCCCAGCTATCTGGCAAGCCTTTAAGGGCAGGACCCGGCCCGACGCACGGTTGAGCTCACCCTTCACACAACAGGATGAGCATGTAAGTGTCCGATAAAAGACAAAATAGGTTTTTTCAGAAAAGAAGTCATGCTGGAGCCGACAGGTCCCACTCCGATGTGACCGGTGTTTGTCAGATGGGAGACACAGGGACAGACGCCGTGACGAGTGAGGCTGAGACCTGAGCATTAGCTACCAGCCAGCGAGCCCCAAGCTCGGCAGCACCCATGCGAGGCTGCAAGAGGCCAGCAAGGACGGTCCCCTGGGGACATCCAGGACAGCGCCGTCCTGCTGATCCGGACTTCTGCTCCAAGCCACCGAGCTTGTCACATTTTGTCAGAGTGGGTCTCGCATGCTCTCACACTCTACAGAATTCCCACGTGGGGCCTTTCTTCTAGGGGACAATCCGTGCCATCCGGTCCCTCTGCTGGCATAGGAACTCCGGTCACCAGTTACCAGGAGCTTCCTGGGCGGACTTGGGGAACTTGGGCCTTCCACTGCTTCTCCGGAACTGTGCAGCAGAAGTCCTGTGGAGGCTGCTATGCCCGCGCACGAGGGGTCTGTGCCTTGGATCCGCGGGGGTAGCCCGGGCCTGGGGAGAGGGCACAGCGGGGGCCTCCCCAGGAAGTCGCTGGGAAGGCCTCGAGATCAGGGAGGACAGTTTCTCTCTGGAACATCTGGGCAGAGCTCAGATGCAGGTCTTTGTTCTCAAGTCCTTCCCATGTGGTTGCGAATATGTGAAGGCACTCGCCGTGTGTCCCTCGACACTCTGCTTTTCCGTGTCCTTCATTCCGTGTCCTTGCAGGTGCAGTCCAGAGCACGCTCCCGCTCCTGGGCACTTTCTCTGCACACACGGCTCATCGGTCCCCTTCCCCATGGAAAGCAGAGCCACTCGGACCCTTTGGGCTTCCCTGCTCCCAGCAAGGGAGTCTCAACCAGCACTGGTCGGTTTGGTAATATGGGTTTTGCTCTTAAAGCTTGCGGGGAAACAAAAAAACTAAAACAAACAAACAAAAAAACAGAACCACCACAAAATCACTTTGCCAAATTTCTAAAAGAATGCAGTAAGCTTGGGCAACAGGAAGAGATCAAGGGTGCTACGCCGGAGAGGATGAGCGGGAGAACCCTGTGGGCAGCCGCGTGCCGGCCAGGACGGCCCGGGAGCAGGAGGAGCGGCTCGCGGCCGTGTGCTCCAGGTCTGCCGCCGACTTGCCGACCGTGACTTTTGAGACCAACATGCTAAATTCAGTCCGGGAGGAGAGTCCACAAAGTCGGTAATGGGCAAGGCCTGCAGAAGCCCGTGTCTTCATCTTGGAAGAGGGAACACGGAATCCACAGCGCATGAAATCACAGGAGCAGAGTCTGGACGGGGTTCCTCCCTGCACCACGCGTGCAAAGCACGGGGCGGGCTCTGCATGGGCTGGCCGGTGCCCCTGCAGCCCCGGTGACTGCACGAGGCACCGGGAGACCTGGGGAACAGAGTCCCACTCAGCAGGGCTGCATCTCCAACAAGCTCCCCAGGGTGCAGCGAGGGCTCTCGAGTCACTCACGAGACATGAGAGCGGTGGGGGCTGCAGCATGGCCTCTGGCCTTGGGGCTCGGCCAGCCGCTCCCCGAAAGTGCAAGGGGAGTCATACCCTGAGCTGGAGAGGTCAGGCTGTGGCGCTCCCATGGAGGACCTTTCCCAGGGCAGGTGAGAAAACTGACACCCTGAAATCAGAGTTGGAGACTCAAGGCCGCCAGGCTCTGGGTCTTCCTGACACGGCGAATCTTCCAGCCCGCAGTCACACATCGTTAAAACACGACTTTCCTGTTGCAGAATTGAAGCTGCTTCCCCAATGTCCACAGTTGTCTCCCCTGACTCCTTTTCTGCCTTTTCTTACCCAGTTTCACCTCGTAATAATTGATTTTGACAAACACTTACTGCAAAATACAGGCTTTTTGTTTCTAAATCGTGGTCAGAGCTAGCTTCTGTTTCCCGAAGAGCACTTGAAAACAACTAAGACTGAGCTCTTTCTAATATACGCCTCAGCGGTTGCTTGTGTGCTAACAGCTGTTCCTGAAGTTTCTACAACACTTGATTCTTCCAAGTGCAGGAGGCACCCCACCTACAATCTTGTTCAGACGGTTAATTTGCATGGATAATCTGTTTTGATTAGAAAGATGTAAAATACCAAGCGAATTCTAAATTAGCTGAATTTTAATTTAAAAAAATTTAAAGATGTATTTCCTTATTTTAGAGAGAGAAAGGGAGAAAGGGAGGGAGAGAGCATGAGCAGGGGGAGAGGCAGAGGGAGAGGGAGGGAGAAATCTCTAGCAAACTCCCCACTGAGCAGAGCCTGAAGCGGGGCTTGATCTCGTGATTCTTGAGATCGTGACCTGGGCCGGAGTCAAGAGTCAGAGGCTCAACCAACTGAGCCACGAGGAACCCTTAAATTAGTTGAATTTTAAAAAGAGCTTTACATAAAGTACACATTAACTATTTAAACAACAACAACAACAAAGTTCTGTTTGGCTTTAGTTGGGTGGTTATTTGTTGCTTTGTTTTAATTCAATCATTTTTAAAACGTAGATTCAGCTCTATTTAAAATAGATTTAAAATAGATTTCAATGTTGCATGAAGGAGCTAGGTACTCAAGTTCTCATGTATTTTAACTGAGTATGGAGTCATTTCTCCGTTCAATAACTAGGATTCATTTTGGCTCTGTTTGGTTTGTTCCATATTATATAGTTTATACGATAATCATCTTGAAAAGGTTCACTCCACATTTCTGAGTATTTTTCAACTCACAGTAATTTTAGAAGTCCTGAACTGGCGTCTCAGGGGTGCGTGCATGCGCTCGCTCGCTCATGCTCTCTCTCTCTCTCTCTCTCACACACACACACACACACACACACACACGTGCGCGCACACACGCACACACACGCACAGGAGCACAGGCCCCTGGTCCCTGTTGGCGCTGTGTTTGGGGTTCTTCTGCCCTCTCCTGGTAGCTCCTGCAACCTGCCTGTGTTCATTTCACACTTACCTCCGGTTAAGTGTTTCTTGCTCTCGCAGAACTGCAGTTCGAAATACTTTATGAAGCAACTGGACAGGTCATTAAGCGTTGTCTTGGCATGTCCAAAGGCCTCCAGGATGCACATGACCTGTAGAAAGGTGGAAACATTCACTGAGCTCCTCCTTTTTAAAAATAAAATAAAAAATAAATAAATAAAAATAAAATAAATAAATAAAATAAAAAATAAAACTGGGGAATGATAGCAAAGATGCAGAACTATCCCCTTAGGTAGGAGGGTCTCTGCTGTTGGTAAGATTCCGTATGGAACCTGTGCGGTCGCTTTCTTCATCGGCAGACTACGGGCGGCCTCTGCCCCACACACACGTAATAAGATAACGACACACAGGGCTTCGCTTGGCTTTGCCATCTCTTTACACCAACATAAACAACTCAACACATGTCAATGCTATTTAGGCTTTTAAACTTAACAGGGCAGTAGGAATGCTTTTGTGGCTTTGCAGGGAAGGAATTAGATCTCACAGAGGCAATAGTGAGAATTTCTTTTGAAACAAACAAATGAACTTAAACATTTGCTTCTAACCTTCCTTTGAACGGGGATTGACACACACACTCTTTCAGCCCCGAGCCCTCCACTGTGTTCTCTCCCACAGAAACAGGAGCGAATCAGGAATGCGAGCCCTAGGAGAAGCTGTTTTGCTGGGGGCCTCACCCCCAGGGGTCTCTTCCAGAGGTGGGGAACGTGCTTAACGAAGATCTTCTTATCAGCCCTGGCATCTGAAATTCTTTCCTGACATGCTTCCTTAAACGCTGACTATAGAGAAAACACCATTTCTTATCACGGTGGGCCGTGTCTGTGGTGATGATGATGACCAGGCAGTTCTCCAGAAAGTATGAAAACCTGGAAGGTTCAAAGGTATTTTTCGGTCTTTTTCGAGTCTCGGCTGCAAAATGCAGTTCCTGCATCCGCCACAAGGGGGCGGGCACTAACCCATTACCTTATTGATACAATGGGTTCTTTTTAATTTCTGGTGATAGCGGATTTTGAGAATCGCATTCTAAGTTAAAAAAAAGAAAGACTTCGCTGCTGGTTTTTAACCTTCTGGATACTGACCTATGAAGGCATTCGGTTCACCTGGAAGCATTTTACGTCTTGAAAGATGACAACATAACATTTCGATTCTAAGCACAATCCTAAGTGCTAAAACTTGTGGTATTTGCAAAATATACCAAAAGATTGGTTTTTGAACGTTCGAAATTTTGGAGGAAACATGTTGAATCTTTAAAGAAAGCCCAGAATTTAGATCTCTTTGTAACAATCTAGCTCTAAAGATCGTAACAGTGAATTGCTACTAGTGACAGCAGAAACACAGACTGAAAAGTAGTTGAAACGGTGTTTTTAGAGGTCCTGACTTTTGCTTCTTCTCCAATACTTCAGTATCACGTAAATGTATTTCGGAATTAACCGTGTAAATGCATCACACTTTCAACATGTATATTACATTTAATAATCATTTAAAAATTCATAACAAGGATCAGAATGACTTTTTTAAGGTATTCCGGCTTCTAGCTATTTTGGCGCCGCATCTGAAAATAAACTGGCTCGTTATTATAGAAAAGAGACATAAAAGATAATGATAACGTGCCCAAACAGGAAATATAGAGTAACATTTCAAAGCCTGTTCTGCGGAGGGAGAAGCAGGTGCCCCCACACTCCAGCTGTGCTAGTAACAAATTACATGACACTAAGCCAGGTCCATGAGTCCCCAACCACCTTCTCTTTTAGGTTAGCACAGGAGTAGCTCCTTCCTCAGTGTCAGCTGTGCAGAGCTCTCCGCCCGGTGCAGGCCCATGGTAAGCATCCAAGGAATAACAATGATCCACTGCATTTTTGATAAGAATAGTAGCGAAATGTATTCTGTGCCGAGCATTACTCTGAAGTTGTCCTCTCTCTATATAGCACATAATATAAATGAAGTCACATATAAATTATGTACACTGTACACACACGTAGATACACATGGGTAAGCACATTTATACATGTTTTATTTCTTTTATTGTATTAATTATATATTTCTTAATTACATATTTCTTTTCTTTCTAGTGTCCCCATTTTGCAGAAAGGGAAACTGAGAGATTATGTAACGCCCTCAAGGTTCAGAGCTTGTTAATAGCAGAGCTGGGTTTTGAACCTGGGCAACCTCTCTGCGAAATAGTGTGTGTTTCCTTACTGTGTCGCGGGCCGTGAGGCTAGAACCCCAGTAAGGACACAGAGGGCTTGCGGCCGCGGGAAGCTAAACCCAAGAGCTCCTAGGGCGGTCGTCCCCTGGACTCTTGCTCCGGGATGGAAGAATTCCAGCTCCAGATCCCGGTCACACCCAAGTAACGTTTTGCATCTTTAATTATCTGCTTGACCAATAGGCGGCGCTAAACAAACGTGTTAAGAGAAATACGGGGGAAAAAGAGGAAGAAGATGCAAAACTCGCGTACTGCTCCATTGCCCACCTTGACTTCGAAAGAAAATACTGAGAAAGTTGTACGAGAGCACAACCTGGAGTAAGAATGTAGCAAAGGGAAGTAAGTAAATATTTCCTAAGTAGTCCTGGTTCAAATTTTATTGGTAAGTTTTTGTTTCTGGTTTTTTGTTTTTTTTCCCTATTTGCAGCTGCATGGTTTTTTTCCTCTAAAGTTTTCATAGCTGTGCCTCTAAAAGCTATGCACTCCTATTTGGTAGTGGTTAGCGTGCGGTATTTTCTAAGACCAAAAATCTGTGGCTTCCTCAATAAAAAACCATGGCTTAACCAAGCGGACCCCATCACTCCACTCCGTAAAAGCAGTTACTCCATCAATGTTTAGTTAAGCAGTTTAAATGGATCTGAATGGTCCTGAAAGCTGAAAGCCATCTGGGCCAGAATGAGCGAAAAGTCCCAGGCAGTTGTCTCTTCCCCCAACACCTGGTTTTATGTTCCAATAAACCTATTGCCACGGAAAGTCCCCTGCTTCCCCACCTTGAAATTCAACTTCGGGGGCTGAAAACAACACCCTTCTTCACCGATCTTAGCTGTTTGGAAACTGTCCAGAGGAGTGAAAGCCATCTCCAGAGTGATGGAGTTTAATCGCACTCAACTGGGAAGCCCACTGCACGGGCGGAGAGCAAACCTCCGGAGACTTTTAGGGCAAGAGAGCTGAAGTACAAGATAGAGATTCAGGGGCATGACGGCTGAGTGTCTCTTGGTGGCACGTGTGTGGCCTGCATGAAAGTACCACAGTCATGTCTGGGGCTCCGAGCCTGGCTCCCTGTGGCCTTCCAGACCCCACCCAGATCTGGCTCTTGCCCTCCCTGCCCTTGTGGAGAGCCCTGCTTACAGCTCACCAGGGATTAGCCATGGCCAACTTCACCCCAAGCCCCTTCACTTTGTTCTTGTGCTCCCCACGCTCCAGGTAATAATCTTTAATTAAGTCATCGGAGGAAACCGCAAGGGAAATTCTCTCTACTCCTCAGCGTGCATGATTGTTTGCTGATGGCCACACCACTACGCCCTTCGTTTCGTGTCCCTGCCCTTCCTTCACTCTTCTTCAGAAAATGCTGATCAGAATAACCTCCAATGACTGCTTTTCTCTCGCAGTATCCTAAGATCCAGGGCAAAACTGTGTGGGCTAGACACAGCCAGCATCCCCAGTGGAAACGATCTGTGCGTGTCTGTCATGTGTGTGGTCCCACGGGGCAGCACCGGCACCGTGGCTGCTGGCGTGAAGTCTCCACGGTGTCGCACCATCGGGTCTGGCTGAGCAGCTTTCCTAGTCGGCTCACCGACTTCTCTCCTTTTGGGGGTCACCTGACAAAGCTTCCCCCCGTTCCTGTGTACTGAGTTTCACCATCAAGGATGCTCTTACACACTCATCTCCTTAAGATTAGATTTTTCTTTCGTGCAGGAAGTACAGGTGCATCTCCGGAATGTACAGAATTTCACTAAGCCCCTATGATGTTACAAAGATTTCCAGTCAATTCAGGAGTTTAGCCAACATTCGTATTTAATTCCCACACGTACACTTGGGCGCTTTCAGGAACACTTTGGACACCAAATGATATTCATGTGGATTGTAAATGAGAGAGAAACAGATGAAAAAAACAAAAAAACTGATGTGAATTCAAGCCGTAGTCAACCCTGGGCAATATTATTTTACAAGACCAGAAAATCACTTATTGTGTGATTTATGAATAAAACAAACACATGAATTGGAAATGGTCGTACTTAGTGCGTGGACATCATAGTACTGATTCCCCTGCCTAAAGAAACGCCACCTAGTCTGTGCTCACTTAAGCTGAACTGCAAAAGCCAATTTACATAAAGTAATCTCAAATGCGGCTTAGAAATTACACAGCCTGCTCTTTCACAAAGGATGATGTTAATAAATGATTGCTTTAGTCTATAATTTACATTGGAGCCTACGGTCCCTTGTCAGTGTGATTAGGCCAACAGATCCCATCATTCTGTTAGTTAACCTAAGTCTATTTTATAGCCATGTTGTTCTATAAATCCCTACTTCTTATGTGTCAGTAGTCAGTAGCTGACAATATCTGAACAAAGATAATTTATGCTATCCCCCCAACTCGATGGAAAATGTTAAATTATTTTAAGCTGTGTGGTGGTAGAATCATGCGGATTCTCAGTATATAGCTTGAACTTAATAAACGGTTATGAATTAGAGTCATTAATGATCACATATGTCACCCGAGTTACGCTGCAGAACTGATTTCGGGAGCATTATTCACAAAGAGAAGAGTCTCCAGAATCAGGCACAAGTTTCGGAATCTAGAAGAGCAGATTTAATTTTTTAAGGACTTCTTTTTCAAAAGTAGAAGATAGGAGGACATTACATTGATCTCTCGATTAAATAGAAGTCCCTCTCATTCCTAAGTGAGGAATCACACACTAAAATGTCCAGAATTGTCCCATGTGAACATCACCATGGCAGAAATAACTCTGGCCTGCAGCTGTGGGTCCAAAGGGCAGGGACAGAAAACCAAACACAAATAGCACAATTCTCTCAGGGCGATGGGTTTCTAGAACTTCAATGTCTGAATGTTCAGGGAGCACCATTTTAGGGAATAATTGAAGCTAACCGCAACTGTTTCTACTCCAATGTCATCAGACGTTTCAAGTATCAAGTTGGTGAATGAAAAGCAGGTGTTCTTTCTGCAGATGTGTGCACAGCAAGCTTTATGTAGGAGAGATACTAGGGGGGCAAGGCGTGCACCTGCCCAGCCTCCCCATGACACGCACACCGAGAGAGAGGGGCTGGTGCAGTACAGCTGGTGGTGTGTAACCTCATACACACACAGCGAAATTTACAGGGTCCTGATGACCTGCAAATGGTGCATCCACATTAAATTCATTTGATATTATTAAAGGAAAGGGATTAATGTAACTCTGAATAATTAACTGTACCTTAGGCGTGCCAGAAATACTTACAGATATCTTCCGCCTGCACTCATTCATATGCTACATAGAAACTGAGCCCCTACTATGCGGCAGGCGTCTCTGAATTCGAGGGAAATGCACACGGCAGCCACTTGGGTTGCTGGATAAATGACTAAGTGACGGAGGCACCATGGCCCAGTCTGGGGGGATGTGTGTTCAGCAAGAGTAAGGGAA
Source organism: Taxidea taxus jeffersonii (assembly GCA_003697995.1). Classification (NCBI taxonomy): domain Eukaryota; kingdom Metazoa; phylum Chordata; class Mammalia; order Carnivora; family Mustelidae; genus Taxidea; species Taxidea taxus. The sequence continues at coordinate 25,276 of RCUC01158224.1, read as the reverse complement.
CAGGGAACCTCCAGGAGGCTGGAGAAGAAAACACTAGTAGGTATGACTGATGGGATTCTGTGATCGTGGGGTAAGCAGGGAGGGGCTGGCATCAAAGCAAAAGCCAGTTTCCAGTGTGAGAATGAGAAAGTGATTGTGTCCTTTATCTGATGGGTGACCGGGGAGGAAATGCAGGAGAAATGTGGGAGTCTGTGCATTCCACTCTGGTCATGTCTTAGGGGCACACTGTGGGATGCCCAGGAAGGCTGTTGGTCAGGTGTCTGAACGGTAAGAAGAGGGTCGGGGGTTAGGACAGGGTGTGACAGCACACAGCAGGGACCAAGTCCTGGGACCACTGAGCACACGGGAGGACAGACTGTAGGACCCCACAGCCCCTCAAGTAATGAGGGACATGTAAGAGCATTGTCATCACGGGTTATACTAGAGTTATTTCCTAGAAAAGGATGAAATTGGAGGGTTAGCCCTGCAGGTGGAGACTCCCAGAGCAGCACACTTTTGAGTTCTGATCATTTTCCTGATCGGTTATTGGTCGTCTTTGTGTTCCCACTCCTGAGGGGCTCCCACTCCCACGCACGTGCATTGCAGGATCCTTACGGCAGCTCCCGCACTGGTTCCCCCAGTCTCCTGCTAACAGAACCACCACAACCCGTAAGAACAAGAGCCAAGCACCTGCAGGTGTGTCCTTGGGTAAAATTTCTGAGTTTCTCTGACCTTTACCTGAGCTGCTCAGAGGCCTTTCTGGTTCCTCCTTGAATCTTGCTAATATTTTACTGGATGAAGGAGCTTGATGCTTGCTCAAAGACCTTGCTTTAGGTCTTCATCTAAAGCAAGTGTTACTGAATATAACTTAAAATCACTTCTAAATGGGGTGATGGGAATCAAAAGGCACAAAGTCCCAGTTACGAGACAAGAAAGTCCTGCAGATCTCACGTGCACGGGATGACCACAGCAAGCAGCACTGCTCCGGATGTTTGAGAGCTGCTGAGCTAGCAAAACCTGAAGGTTCTCAACACACACACACACACAAAAGAATTTAATTATGTGTAGTGATATATGCTAGTTAAACTTATTATAGTGACCATTTTGCAATCCACACACACATCCAATCGCTGTGTTGCACGCCTAAGACTAACACAACATTGTATGTCCAAAAAATCAATATTGGGGTTGAAGGTGTATTGCCTGCCCATCAGTGTCATTAGCATTTCCTGTTATCAATTCTTTTAGATACACTGACACTTTATTATCAGCTCTCCGTGACCCCCCCCCCCCAAAAGGTGCTTATTGGGCCAAATCCCTCAGAATCTTTAAGTATATTACATGTTTTCAATCCAGCTGTTCTGAGCAAATATAAGAAGAGTATGTTCAAAATATTTGAAAACACATACAAGAAAATGAACCTTCACTTGAGCAGAGTGTTAATTTGCACCAACCTTCTTTTTTCCTTTCTTTCTACAAACTTGGGCCAATTTATGGCCAAATTATGGTCTTATCATGATGTTCCCTTTTATTGGTAAACTGCAGGTTTTTTGGCTCAACGTGTTCTCCAACCCAAACAAGAAACTTACATGTTTAAATTTGGAGTCCAACATGGTCCTGCGGGAGCCCGATCTGCAGGTGAGGTGTCTCATTATTTGTTTGCTGGCTTCAGACTTGCCCGATCCTCTTTCTCCACTAAAAGAAAGCAGAGAGAGAAAACCCAAGTTTACTGTTTTGGAGAACGTAGTAAACGATCCAATGGGCAGAGAGGATCCCCAGATATAAAGATGGTGAGGGAATGACTGGCCCTTTGATGCATGTATGGTATCATCTAACTCTTCCCTTTGATTTGTTCATCCAAAATATTTAGTACACACGAGCTACATCACATGCCTCATGGTGTTCTAGACGTTAGGACGCCATATGAATTTAACGCCAATGTCTCTAGATGCTGGGGCCTCATATCAATGGGAGGCAAGTCTGCCATCCAGTGTCTCACAGGTAGAACCACACGTGTAGGTGAATTACAGCAGACAGAGGTCAAGCTGAAAAGAAAGACAATAACGACTTGTCCTCAGCTTTGTAAATGAAGGTAAGTGAGGTGGCCCCCAGCAGATGGTCTCTACAGTGGGGATGCATGTCCTCGAGCTCCACCACATAACCTTGCTGAATCCTATTGAGCCTTCCAGGAAAGACATTCCATCTTCCTTCGGAGATCCATGGGAGCTTTCTACGCTTCCCTTGTCTTCTCTCCAAAATAAACATAAAGCAAGCAACTCCTGAAACTAAGTTGTTAAAATGGCCAGTTGTGACCAGGGGAGTAAGGTGGATCCTCAGATGGCCAGTTGCCCCTTGAGGCTGCTGTCAGTCTGATGTTCTGCATGTCCAGAACAAACAGACCCTCGCCAAACTTGTTATTAATAAGAAAATACTTTCACTATTTCTCAGGCATACTTCATAACTCATCGAATTTCTTTTTTTAAAAGATTTTCATTTATTTATTTGAAAGAGAGAGAGAATGTGCGTGCATGCCCAAGCAGGGGCTGGGAAGAGGGAGAGAGAGAATCCCAAGCAGGCTCCTTGTTGAGTGCGGAGCCCGACCTGGGGAACGACCTCGGGAGCTGGAGATCATGACCTAAGCCAAAACCAAGAGTCAGATGCTTAACCCACTGAGCCACCCAGGCCCCCATAACTCATCTAATTTCTATAAATAAACTATATTACATTTCTGACACGAGGCAATAGAAGATTAACATAAAAATCCAATACAGTAATTATTGATCTAAAATGAAGTACTTACTGTTTCCAGATAGAATGCTCATGAAAAAGTCTTTATTCAGGAAAAGAGTCTTTATTCATCTGAGAGCTTAAAAATTAAAAAAATATATAAACCTCTTTACTAGTGCTGATCTCTCAAGCTTCTCCCTTCATCTTTTGTACTAAGGAATTTGCTTAAAGGATGTTTGCCGGAAAAGAAGAAGCTGAAATTTACTTCTTTTATTCCAGTCTCCCCTTGTTAACAAACGCTTCTATTCCCCTCATCCATGCTGACAATAAATAGTTTAACGACGTTTTTGGAACAACCACCTTGGGGCACAGGGGACAGAGACCTGCATAGGAGAAGGAGCTCCTTTTCTGGTTTCAAAGACATTTGCTTTTAACCTTCTCATTTCAGAGATGAAACAATTTAGCTCTTTCATGATGGAAATTTAACTTCTACATTTGTATTCACTGTTATAAATATTCTCTTACTTAGCAAAATAATTGGCTGTTTCACAAATCTTGTTGTTGTAGAAATTCTGTTCACAGTGAACAAGATTCCCACAGGTGAAGAAGGAGCAGTATGCCCAGAAGTGGAAGAAACCAGGGAAGACGTCCTCAGGAGGTGGGGGGTGCACTGATTCTTGGAGAAGGGGTAGTGTGGAAGGCAGCAATTATTCAACAAGAAATTCTCAACCGGTACTTCCCAAGCATGTACTATGCAACCCGAAACAGCGAGTGAGTCTACAAGGTGGACAAGGCCAGCAGACCCCAGACACCTATGAGGGAATGTGGCTGAGCTGCCTCCCCTCCCCCCAACACTGGGCTTACTCTATCACAACAGGTAAGAGTAGAGAAAATGATCATCAGTTCTCTTAGCTGGCTAAAATCCCATAGATTTTAACCATCCATATATGGGAGTAACCATCTCATAAAATCCTCAAATGGCCATATTCCATTTAAACTGAGTAAAATACAAGAAAATAAAAGAAAAAAATAATATGGGATAGGATAGGGTTGACTCTATAGGGATCAAATTAAAACTAAAAGTCCTAGCCTAGTGTGTTCAAGAAACATTCCTTGATCTGCAAATCCAGCCTGTGATTCCATAGAAATTGACCAGAGATTGTGGGTGGTGCCAATTAGGGGCCCATAAGAATATTAAAGCTTACTTGAATAGCCTTGTTTGCTAAATGTGCACATGATAGTGGCAGACCCTATACTGTGTATTTCACAAGTCACTTGTATGTTCAGCATATAACATTAATTTAGATTTGCTCCACACACTCTTTGGATAATTGACTTTTGTCACATGTGCTCTGACAATTAATTAAGACCATCCATCAGGGCCTTCAGAAAATTAAAGATAAGATAGATGATGATGAATACCAAACTCTCAGTTATAACCCAGGATCAAGATCTGAACATTATGAAAAACTATTCCTCAAGATGAAGCCGAGTGTGCTAGTGGTGCCTACAATTATCAACAAATTGATTGAAAAACCAAATTGAATTTTTGAAAATAAAAGTTAACAAGTCCCACCCTAGTCCTAAGTTACAGGATGGTTATTCCAGGAATATTTGTGTTTTGAACCTCAAATCTGAAATTATCCTTTGTAAATACTCTTTGTAAGCTATAATAGACTCTCTTGGGCCACCTGGGTGGCTCAGTCAGTTAAGCATCCAGCTCTTGGTTTTGGCTCAGGTTATGATCTCAGGGTCGTGAAAACGAGCCTCACGTACGTCTCTGTGCTCCCCGAGGAGTCTGCTCAAGAAAGACTCTCTTTCCCTCTCCCCAAGTCTCTCCCTCCCACTCTATCTCTCAAATAAATGAATCTTTTAAAGACACAATAGACTCTCAAAAATGATCTTTAATCATGTATTTAGCTGACTTCTAAATTACTAATTTTAATGAATTAGTACAAGTGCAAATGCAAAAAGCCTTTATCTTAGGCAAGACAATCAAAGAGACAGAGAAGCCACATAAAAACATCAATCCCGAAAGAAAACAAAGAATGACTAAAATAGCAAGTCCTTTTGATCATAGATTGGCTCTTCATTTCTTGAAACCTGAACGAAGAAATCTTTTTTTTTTTTTAAGAGAAACTGGTTGATACATGGCATTATGAGCCTTTAAAAATGTCCCAAAGAAATACTGCTTCTGTAGAATATTAACAGGTCTACTGGAAAAACAATTCCATGAGCAAATTCATGTAGAAAGCACTGGGTTAGAGATCAACAGCTTTATTTACTGAAAGCACTTGCTACATACTGTGAAATCTCTAACAGGCAGATTCCCAAAGGATACAATTCATTGGCAACTCAGAACTTCACTACGGACCAATGTTTTTCAAAAGAATTAAGTGGATTCAGTCAGAATTTAGGAAAATCCTGGATATGTCACCCTCATTTTAGGGAAGTGCAGGATGGGCGACTGGAAACCTTGTTGGGGTGACTACACGAGTCTGGCCATGCACTAGTGGGTAAGCTTCACTCAGGCCCCCAGAAGCCAGACAATGGGGCTTCCATCCCACATATGGCATCCACTATGCCCTACACTAATTAATCACCATTCACCAATTCACACTATTGGGCTCACATCCCAGATTCACTATTTACTAATTTGACATCCTAGACTAATGAGTTATCCCTCCTAATACACAGTCACATGACAATTAAAATCATGATACTAATAATAACTCATATCTTGGTTCTGCACAACAAAGGAAACAGTCAACAGAACAAAGAGGCAACCCAGGGAATGGGAGAAGATATTCACAAATGACACTACAGACAAAGGGCTGATATCCAAGAGCTACAAAGAACTCTTCAAACTCAACACACACAAAACAGATAGTCATGTCAAAAAATGGGCAGAAGACATGAACAGATACTTCTCCAAAGAAGACATGCAAATGGCTAACAGACACATGAAAAAATGTTCAGCATCACTAGCCATAAGGGAGACTCAAATCAAAACCACTCTGAGATACCACCTTACACCAGTTAGAATGGCCAAAATACACAAGACAGTAAACAACAAATGTTGGAGAAGATGTGGAGAAAGGGGAACCATCTTACACTGTTGGTGGGAATGCAAGGTGGTTCAGCCACTTTGGAAAACAGTGTGGGATTCCTTAAGAAAGTAAAAATAGAGCTACCCTATGACCCTGCAATTGCACTACTGGGTATTTACCCCAAAGATACAGATGTAGTGAAAAGAAGGGCCATCTGTACCCCAATGTTCATGGCAGCAATGGGTACTGTAGCCAAATTGTGGAGAGAACAAAGATGCCCTTCAACGGACAAGGATAAGGAAGATGTGGTCCATATACACTATTGGGTTATTATGCCTCCATCAGAAAGGATGAATACCCAACTTTTGTATCAACGTGGATGGGACTGGAGGAGATTATGCTGAGTGAAATAAGTCAAGCAGAGAGAGTCAATTATTGTATGGTTTCACTTACTTGTGGAGCATAAGGAATAGCATGGAGGACATTGGGAGATGGAGAGAAGTGAGTTGGGGGAAACTGGAGGAGGAAAGGAACCATGAGAGACTGTGGACTCTGAGAAACTAAGTGAGGGTTTTGGAGGGGAGAGGAGTGAGGGGTTGGGTGAGCCTGGTGGTGGGTATTATGGAGGGCATGTATTGCATGGAGCACTGGGTGTGGTGCATAATCAATGAATTTTGGAACACACATACACACACGTATAATACATATCTTGGAAGACTGCTAAAGCAATGGATAAGGGGATGTGTGGAAAGCACCTAGTGGAGGGTCTGGCACTTACTAAGTTCTCAATAAACATCCATTGTTATTACTGGCCACACTAGTGTGTGTATATACACACACCCCACAATCTCACGATTTTTAAAAAATGTTTCCCTTTTTGGTCAAAGTTAGACTAGACAATCAGACAGATAAAGCAGAGGAGAACACAGTTTCTTGATTCAAGAAAGGCCCAGGGCCAACCTGCCCCCAGGGTCTCTCCTGTGAGGGGTGGGGGCACTTCAGAACGAGGGTGAAAACAATCACTTGTGTGCTATTTTGAAAACCAGAGCATGGATGTTTGCAAGCCATCCATCTGACCCTCTCTGGAACTTCTGATCAAATTAGTGATGTAAAAGTGTATAAATAAGTGCTTACTTAAGTATTTAAATGTCTTTTGGGTTCTGTCCAGGTGTCCACGTTTCTTATTTCTCATTACACTTTGACGAGTTGGGCAAAGGGTTATTGACACATTCAGCCACCAGCCAACACTACTTATTGTAACTTGGGCAAAACCCGAGGATTTACAGAAGTCCCCTCTGGTAGAGGCTGCTCCTCATATGAAATGTAATTCTCAACGCACACCTTATTTTTATACCTAAATAGTACTTTAATCCTTTATCAATACATAATCTCATTTCACCTCCACATCCTGCAACCACATCATGTGTGTGTGTGTTTTCGCTTCCATGAAAATCATCCTGCTGGGCATCTTGCTATTTAGGAGCTAATGTTACCATACTTCAGTGTAAAATACTTCCGGTGTACACTCGGTAAAAGGTGAGCAGAGGTAAATAGCGGGAAGCGGGTGAGAAAGCCCACAGTGGCAGGTAATCATCTGTATTCGGGTCCACACCATGCAGTGGCGGCTAACCAGGGGTGCCTTTCTTCCTCCATGAGTCCTGATGTTTGAAAGCCAAACCACTCTGGTCCCAAGTAGTGAATCTTCAAAATGAATTGCGCTTCAGGTTAAGTGTGTTGCTATTGATTCCACCACACTTGGGGCTATTTCTAAGAACAGAGATGTTTCTCCTTGGTAACGAGTCAAATTACTTATTGGAAAGACACATGGGACCACCAGCTGCTGAGGAAGTCAATGAATGTGAACCAGAGGAAAGAAGGAGAAACTCACGGCCAAGCCCCCAACGCATCAGTGCGACACGGGAGGGTGGGCGAGGGGGAGGCTCACCTGAGAATGAAGCACTGGGGCCGCTGCTCCTGGAAAAGCTGGTGAAAGGCTCTCTCGGCGCAGGAGAAGATGTGAGGAGGCAAGGAGGAGCAGGGCTGCCCCGTGCTGCTGAGGTAGAGCTGAGACACCTGCCGGGCGGAGTGGGAGACAGACGTCGTGAGAAGGTGCGGGCGTCTCCACCTCAGGACACAGCTGACTCACTCCCAAGACTCAAAGCCAGGGAAGCTCTATATCTGAAACTCGTCTGTAACTACGAAACGTCTGGGAAATTATGCCCTTTTCAGCATGTTTTAAGCGTTCACAGTGATAGAAGAGAGGCGGGTGTCTGATCCTTCATGACTTGGTTCGCAGGCTTGAAATTCTTCTGCTGTCCTTAAGCAGACCAACTCACGCACATCCAGTTTGATAGGAAGGCTAATGAAGACTTGTTTTGTAAAAGGGCATAGTTAATAAACCTGAAGGTATCAGCAATATATCTGAGTGAATTAAAATAGAAATATAATAGCATTTGCAGGGGTTTTTTTGCACATGTACAGTTGTCCCTCCCCTGCCTTTACCCATATGGTCTATATTCCAGGACCCCCAGGGGTGCCCGAAACCAAGGAGAGCACGAACCCTATATACATTATGTGTTTTTCTATATATGCCTATGATACAGTTGAATTTATAAGTTGGGCACAGTAAGATTACTCAAAAATAGAATCTTGAGAAATTATCTCCAGGTCTTTTATCTGGAATGGCATCATTATTTTGTACATTGAGATTTCCAAGTGATACATCTTTGGTGTGTGAAATCCATAGTAAAGGGAACAGTGAGAAATATCTGAGACAAGTCTGACGTGGATGTTTGAGGGGGCCAATGCATACCTATGGCTGATGTGTCCATTCTCATGACATTCACGTGTTCACTGGTTTCCACAATGGCACAAACACCAAGATGTTTGTCCTTTCTAATTACTCCCTCAACAATGCATTAGACCTATTTTTTTAAGGATTTTACATATTTGACAGAGAGAGAGCACACACCTTAACCTGGGGGGGTAGGGGGGAAGAAAGGGACCCAGAGTGCGAGGCTCAATTCCAGGATCCTGGGATCGAGACCCATTCCAAAGTCCACTCAACCAACTGAGACACCCAGGTGTCCCTAGACCTGGTTCTTTAATGGCAGCCATCTACCCTGTCATTGTGGTCTCCCCATCCCTCTTCCCTTCCTCTCCCCCTGCCTCTTTCCCTATCCTCTTCCTCCTCCTCCTTCGTTGCTTTCTATTATTTTTCTACCTCATTCTTAAACTTTGTGTGAATCCTAGAAATCTTATAAAATGAAATATCTATGTGAATTATTCCTAATCTTGCATCCAAGGGAGAACTTCAACATTTCAATTTAACCTCCAAAAACTGTACATTCACCGGAACCTGGTTTTTCCTCATCAATTTTTCTTTTCTTCTCTTTTTTGTTATATATTCTCCTAGACTCACAGATTCAAAACCTTATCTTCAAGGGATGCCTTTTCTCTTATTTGTTCCTCAAATGAAATTCTCTGCAGGTTCTTAGTGTCTTTTCAGAAACTCACTCAACTTCTGCCCACTCTCACCAGAGTCCCCATACTAGGCTTGCTCTTGAATTATTTCAGTGCCTACTAATTATTCTTCCTGACTAAATGTCTCTTGTTCTCAAACTGATGGCAAAAGACTTATAAACACTATTTGTATTGAATTTGTTTGTTTCCAGTTAGTCTTTATTTTCTAAAATTAAAACTCAAACTCTCTAACTTAGCTTTATAGTCTAGATCCAAACCAGATTTTCAATTCTTTAACTTTTTGAACTTCTTGCTCTTATAAGATTAGTCTGTGCCTTCTTCTCAATGATCCTATATTTTTGGTCCCCATAATGTGACTCTAGACAATTCTCCAAAGTATACTTCCTCTCCCATTACCATAATCTTACTCATTCCTTAGGATTTGCAACAATCCCATTGCTTCTCCAAGTAATACCTTTCTCAACTTGGTAAGACTTCCTTCCCTCCAACATTCTGACTTGTCAATTAATAGTGTACATTCTCAATACAGCTATCTTACTGTCCTCATCTGCAAGGGAAATCTGATTATTTTTACCATTATTTATGCGTTATCTCTAGCATATCAATGCAATTTTTAAGGATGAGGAGAAGCTTACTTAGCACCCCCAAATATCTAACATAACATACTGTGTTTAATGGGCTCAATAAATGTTTCTTGGCTTATAGAAGCATTCTTGTTCCTGATTATGACACTGCTTCTTTTGCAAAGCCTGTTCAGAAAGATCTGGCTACTTTTCTCTTTTCTCCTACTCCCCTACCTCTTACATGTTTAAAATAAGCAAAGTCACTCGCCTTCAACATAAATGGGGAGCACAATAGTGAATCCTTCCCTGCTGGTTATACTTCATTTACAACTGTAAATCTGCATCCATGATTAATGGCCTCCTATGAAATGAATGTTATACAAAGCTTAACATAACACAGTTAATGGTAACAAAATTAAAGTGAGCTACAGATGATGCACATGGATTTGTTTTTCAACATGAAACACAGGAGTCATTCTCCTGGTCTACGTAATCTTTACAGATATAATCATATTCAATGTTTCAGTTTCTTCTTTTATTTAACTAATGAGGGAAGAAACTAAACTATCTGAACAGAACTTGTTATTTAAGATAATAAGCATACACTTGATTATATAATCTGTGAGCATAAAAATAAGTGAAAATTTCTCTTGCATGTCCATAGGACAGCGAGGTAACTTGATGTGGTTCAGTACACGAATAACTGATATAAAATCACAAGGTACTCAGAATGCTACAGAGGATGTCACCAATTCAGCCTAAGAATGAAGTCCTTATAGCTACCCAATATCTATAATTATATTACGAGTTACTACTTGTAGACCAGGAAAGTGCAAAGTATTTGATGGAAGTGAATTCCAAAAGCACCAAACACAGTAAAATCTCATTATGACCTATAAAAAGTGGGCAGTTTTATTGTAAGCTTTTTATCAGTGCATTATTTTACCCAAATATATTTATTTTCCTCTTACATTCTATGCCAGAGTCCACTGGAATTGATGGATATAAAGGATGATACGTATAAGTTATATGTCGCATTCACTATTTTAAGTTTTAATGAACTGTTCCTGCAAAAATCTCATTGCATCATGTTTTATTCCTACATTAATAAAGAAATATGTCTCTTAATGTCTCTCCTTTTCTCTATAACAAGTATTCCTGAAACACCTGCAAATACAATACATTACTTGAAGCCAGAAAACTGTTAAACTATTAATACTCTAAAGATGAAGAAACCACAAAATCAGTCTTTTCCATTTGAAATAGAATATAACATGACAAGTAATATTGTTTTAAAACAATTCATTATGTTACATTTTCCTTAATCCTTAGAATTTGACTGCTAGATTTATAGAAGCATTTATATAATAGCTATATATGTATATATTTTATGCAATTATCTAAAATTGGCTTTTGTTTCAACATAAGATTCTTTTTGACTCTATGATCCAATGTAACACCATAGATAGAAGCCAAAAACAACACATTAATAGGCAGTTTGAATAGCAGGGATTCTCTCTCTTTCTATGGCTCTCTCTCTTAAACTGAAGAATAATGAACTTAGAAAACATCAAAGATGCAGAAAGCTCAGGTACCAGGGTGGCTCAGTCAGTTAAGTGTCTGCCTTCAGCTCAGGTCATGATCTCAGGGTCCTGGGATGGAGTCCCACATCAGGCTCCCTGCTCATCAAGGACCTTGCTTCTCCCTCTCCCTCTGCCTCTCCCCTCTGTTCATGCTCTCTCTTGCTATCATTCTCTCTCAAGTAAATAAATAAAATCTTTAAAAAAAGATGCAGAAAACTGTGGTTAAAGCAAAATTAAAAGCCCCAAATACTTATTTATACAAGGCAGAAAATTGGCAATATAACTATATAACTTAAATGACTATCAAATGAAACTCCAAGAACTTAGAAAGAAGGAGACAATAAAAAGAAAAAGCAAAGATCAAACACATGGAGAATAAATATATAGTAGAAAAAAAATTAAGTAAGGAAATGTTTTCTTGGTAAAGATTAATACAATTAAGAAATTCCTAGCAAATTGATTTTAAAAAGTCAGAGAAGGCATACATGACCAACATTGGAAAAGGAAAGAAATCACTCAAAATTCTACAAACATTAAAAAAATAGATAGGACTCATGAATAATTATATGCCCCAAACTTTGGAAGATTAAATATAATGAACAGAATCCTTGTAAAACAAAACTATTAAGAACTGACATAAAAAGAAATAAAAATACAAACAGTGCATGTCTATTTCATCATCACAGGTCAGGTTGAACTCCTCTGATAGAACTCCTGAGATGACTGCGGGGGACTGCTCTTGTACTGCCCCAACAGGTGACCACACACTCAGGTAGGTGGCCCAAGACTAAGGCTGAGATGGGCCTGAGTGGAGTGAGGACACTTGGCAAGGTGCAGCAGTTTTGAAGCAACAGTTCAAGTGACTTTGGTAAGAAGGACTGCAGCTGGGATAGTGAGTGGACACTCTGTTTCAGGACAGGTTTCTTAAGAATTCTTCATTGACTCCTTGGGAGCCTAAAGAAGGTGTTCTCTCTCCCTTCCCCTCCAACCTCTCTCCTGCCACCTTTCCCTCCAACATCTAAGAGCATGTCCCTGCTTCAAGAACACATGCCCACTCCCCTTGCCTCTTTGTCATGCTCCTGTTCCCTATTACGGATTCTGCTTTCACTGGAACCAGCTTGTGCTTACCAAAAAAAAAAAAAGAAAAGAGAGAGAGAGCTGCACAATGATATTCTTGATCTATTACTACTCAAAAATTATGCTGTGTTTTCAGTTATCTGGAATAATTTTCCAAAAGAAATTTCTCTTTTAATTTTGGGAGTCTCATAATTGAAAGTGGAAAGTCATTTGGAAAAAATGCATAAAATTCTATATTGTCCTTTCTTATTATCATTGTTTTAACATCATAAAACTTTTCTGAAAGAGGTGATGATGTTGAAATAAGGACTGTAAGCCAACTGATCTTGAATTAGTCAAGAAGGTATGGAAAGTAGAGTAATGTATTATTTAATTTTAGAAGTTTGTCTAATGACTACAATTGGAGTAAAATGACACATTGTTAAGTGCAAAGGTATCTTTTGATAAGAACATATTCTTTTCCATTTTTGTCTCAGAACAAATGAAAGTCATTATTATGCAAATTTCAATTTAGAATTTTCTGAGAAGTTTGTCTTTATTGTTTTGGGGTTTCTTCTTCTTCTTCTTCTTCTTTTAAAGATTTTATTTATTTACTTGTCAGAGAGAGAGCAAGCAAGCAAGTATAGGCAGACTGAGTGGCAGGCAGAGGCAAAGGGAGAAGCGTCCCTTGGGGTTTCTTCTTAATTGATCATTTGATGCGAGTAGGTATGTCTGGCGAGTATTACTCCACATTTTTAAATGATATTTTAAATTTCATACTCACCATCGTGGAATAAATTGGAAGCTCCTTGAACGGATTTACAAGCAAGAGGATATCTCCAATAAAAGTCTATTAAAAGAAAAGAATACAAATAGTTGGGGGACCGTATAAAGAGAACACTTAAAATTAAAAGTGATATAACTTTAAAATCACTGTACAAAATATAGAAAATAAATAAAAGCCATACTGTAACATTTTTGAGCTATTTTAAAAGTTTGTAAATGAAGTTTATTAATAAAGAAATAGAAAAGTCAAATTCAAATAAAATAAAACATATATGCTTGTTCCATTAAACATGTAATAAGTGAAATGACAGGATTCAATTCTAAGAATTGCTTTTCTAAAAGGGGTTTTGTGAGAATCAGACTGAATAAAAAATATAAAGTTAAAACACATGGTAAAATATACTGAAGGAAATAAACGTGGTAATGAGTTCTATGCTGCTACAGAATAAAAATAAAATGCACAATTGAAAAATGAATAAAGCACAGGAAGCAAATAAAAATACTGCTGTAATTTAAAAAAGAACAAGTAATGAGATATAAAAGCACAAAGAACAGATAGAATAAATAGAAATCAAATTATAAAATAATTCCTCCAAATCAGAAATTATATCAAATGTAAAGCCACTGAATACTCTGAAGGATGAAGATTACAAACTAGATTAAAATACTCTCTATAGATTAAGAAAATTTGCAAGTAAAAGATAAAGCAAGATACACCTGCAAACAAAAAGAACAGGAAAAATGTGGTTTAGCAACACTCAATTCACACACACACAAAATAAAAGTGATATAAAGGGACATTTCACAATGATAAAATGTTAAATCAACCAGAAAGATACAGCATTTAAAATTTCTATGAGACTAAAATCAAGCACAAAATATATGAAGCAAAAACAGCTGTAGGGAGAAAGACTAATTCACAATGATAGTGGGGATTTTAAACATTTTTTTCTTAGTAACTCATGGAATAAACAGATAAAATTTTGAAATAAATAATTACCAAGTGTCTTATTGACTCATATACAACACTGTTACCAAACAATTGCAGAATATACATTCTTTGAAATTGAACACAGGTCAGTTTTATTACATTTAAAGGTCTTGAATCACATAGAGTGATTCTGATCACATAGATGATCAGAGTACATGCCAGAATTATAATGGATATCTAGAAAATCACCAAATGTTTGGGAATTATACAATACATCTGCAAATAACCTATGAGCCAAAAAAGGAGCTGCAATGCAAATGAGAAAATATTTTGATTATATCAGATCATAATTTGTGAGATGGTACCAAAGGTATACTTAGTATAGAAATTAATATCTGATATGCTCTTTATAATGTTAAAAAAGAAGGAAGGCTGGTAATTATGATCTAAGTATACTTTTTGAGGAGCTCATCAAATTACATCAAAATATAAAGAAATAAAATCAGTATAACAGCAGAAATTAATGGATTAGAAAACAAAAGTCAAAAGGTGGTCTTTTGAACAGTGTAATACAATGGTGAGTACACTAACAAGATTGAGAAAACAAGACAAAATGCACAAACTACTGGTATCCTAAATATGACATCACTACAGACAACACAGACATGAAAACAGCTGAAGAGATACTGGAAATCACATTTTAGCCACTATGGATATTTAGATAATGTGGAAGACAACCATCATTTTACCAAACCAACACAGTAAGTTACAGAACATATGACTAGTTATTTTTTTTCTGTAAAAGAAATTTGAATCTATGTCTAAAAACCTTTCCACAAAGAAAATTTAAACTTCACTGGTGAATTCTTCCCCACATTCCTGAACAAAAAAAGCAAAATGAGCAAATACATATTGCTCCAGAAAATAACAGTAGAGAAAACACCTAAGTAGTATATTGAAAGAAAGGAAGATTACAGGCACTCCTCTTCCATAAAGTACACGCAAAAATCCTCACAAACTTTTGGCAAATTAAATCCAGTAATACATTCAACAGATAATCTGCTTGAACCAACTAGGATTTGTTCTAGTAACATAAGGTTGGCTTCATATTACTAAGTCAACTCTTGTAACTTATAATACTAAAAAGTGAAGGAAAAAAGCCATATGATCATCTCAAAATAGACTCAAAAGTCAAAAAAGTTTTCATAGCATTCGGTGCCTACTCTTGATTAAAAATAATGACTTTGAAAACTATAAATATAAGGAACTCCCTCAATCTAATGAAATTTAACTATACGTATGGCAGAGCTACTGCAAACAACTTTAATGATAAAACATCGAAAGCTCTTCCCTGAGATCCAAAATGAGATAGGCATGCCTATCTTAGCTTATTGTTACCTCCCATCATCTTTTTATTAAGAGGGCCATCCCATGAAATAAAACAAGAGTAAGGAAACTGTCAAGATTTGAAAGAGAAAAATAAAAGGCATTAGCTACATACTATATGCAGTATATGCAGAGCATCCAAAAGAATCTCCATTTAAATTAATATTTACATATGAATGTAGCAAGTTTGGCAGATAAAACATGAATTTCCCAATGAAATTATATCCCTATATTTGTAATACACCATAAGAAAATGAAATTTGCTTGTTATTTTCAGTAAGAAGATAACATTTCTTATAGCATTGGAGTTTGAAAGAGGCCTAGAAACAGATCTAATACAAATGGTCAAGACTTCTACACCAAAAATTTAAAAATGTTCCAGAGAAAGTAAATGTGGCCAAAGGAGGGATATTAACCCTCCATGATATATATAGGACTTCTCTAAATTAAGATTTATTATGCTGCTATAGTGATTAAGATATCTCAGTACTGGTTTAGGCACAAACGAATCCATACAGCAGAAGACAGATTCTAGCGACAGACCCGCTCGCCAGGGTCATCTGGTCACCACAGAGATGCCATGGCAATGTGGCAGTGGGAGTCTACATGGGGAAATATTAAGACTAAGGTCTGTGGTGGGCGTGTATCCACTGTGAGAAAGTGTTTCACTATTTACTCAGGCTGGAGGCACCTGCAATGCTGGTATTCCAAGGCTCGGTTCACGCCCCACGAAAATAGCTGTACACTGTCCCACAGAAACACTTGCCATACACATGTTGCCAAAAAGGCCCCAAGATGGTTTATAACAGTATCACGCACATAATTCACATAATTGTAACAGCAGAATTCAATAACCGAACAGTGGAGACAACTCAAGTGTTCCTCCACTGTAGAGTAAATAAATAAATGAGGATATATCCACACAGCAGCTGATTTTAGAGGAGTAAAAATCAGTTCTTGCTACAAGGAACAGGATAGACGGTTATCAGAAACACAACAATGAAAGAAAGTGGGCAGGGGCACCTAGGTGACTCAGTTGGCTAAACGGCTGCCTTCGGCTCAGGTCATAATCTCAGGGTCCTGGGATCGAGCCCCCTATCAGGTTCCCTGCTCAGTGGGAAGTCTGCTTCTCCCTCTCCCTCTCCTGCTCTCTTGCTTGCGCTCTCTCTCTAATAAATGAATAAAATCTTAAAAAAGAAAGAAAGAAAGTGGGCAGACATAAAAGGGAACACACCCAGTGAGTCCTTTTATATGAAGTCCAGAAAACAAAACAAAACAAAACGAGTCTGTATCTCTATATGCCAAAATCTTTTGTGATGGTTAGGGTAAACTGAGGAAGGGGCCTCTTAATATTCCATTTCTTTATGAAGCTGCTGGTTACCCAGGCATGTCCACCAAATGAAAATTCATGAAACCGTACACTCGTGAGTGGTGTGTGACTTTCTTCACATGTTGTGATTCAAGACAACATTGACTTCAAAGAAGGACTGGCCAGGATTCTATAGCCAAGTAAAGGAGAAAAGGAGAGTAAAATGACTAAACCAAATGGGAAACTTTGTAGTGAAGTATCTGAAAATTACTCAGAAAAATGAAGAAAAAAAGTAGACTGAGGGAGAAGGGAGAAATTTGCTAAGGAAGGAAAAATGAGGAGCTTCCAAATAAAAATCAAAATACCTCTAAATTGCCCTTTTCTATTGAGATATAATTTCTATTTTGATCTAATTACTGAAGGAATCTGAGACTGTCTTTGCAAATGTATTTTGTAATGAACAAAAAAATAGTCTAGAAAAATATGATCTGCATGTTAACAATGGACTCCTAACATATGAGTTTATACAGGTTTATGCCATATTCTCAAGAGGCTGCTTTGATGAAAGGTAATACCGTAAATGTTTTGCAGAAAAAGAATTTTCTTTTAATTTGGAAAACTACAGATTTCCTTTCCCTCATCTTTCTAAACTATCGCTGTTTTACTGTTAATAGCTCACACATGTCAAGTGCTCCCAAGGGTCTGTAAGCTTGAGTGGAATGATGGGGAATGGCACCATAGGTATTGCATATGGCGGGTGCAGCTTTGGATTCCAGGCTGGGGGCAGTGTCAGCTGGGGGAAAATGCGTCTGTCCTCCTAATCTCAAACAGCCTCCAAGTGAGAGAGACTTCAGCTTCTGACACAAGCTGGTCAACTTTAGCCTTCTGAGCTGCCCCTACAGAAAAAAGACCTACTATACCCCAGCGGGGCCCCTGGAGGGGAATCCTCAGTTAGTAAGTAGCTCAGCTGAGGCAAGCTGCCTACCGAGCTAACCAGATGTAACAGGAGCCTGTGTTTATTTGGGGGGTTTCTTTCTTTATGAGTCTTGAGTCCTACCAGTTGTGGTTATAAAGAGAATATTACCTCCATGTTTATCTGCCATCCAAAAGAAATTTGATGGCATATTCTATTTCCGCTGTCCTGCGTGACAGTGATTATTCAGAGAAAGAAATGCCTTTATTATCTGCATTATTTAGCAAGCAAATGTCTCAACTCTTATAATTCATTTTGTTTGATGGTTTGGGCACATCCTCCCACTATGGGCTATGTGGCACCTTTGCAATCTGATATCCTAATGAAATAATATATACACACTTAGAGAAAAGGGCAAGTTATGTTTGCTCCTGGGTTTTGGCAAGGAAAGGAAAAGGGAAAGGGGAAGGGGAAGGACAGGACAGGACAGGAAAGAAAAGGAAAGGGAAAGGAAAGGGCAACTTACAGACCCTTTTGAAAACCATCTTACTAACAAGTCAGATTACAGCAAAAAGAGATGAAAATGCCGGTTAGACGTTACTTCACGGGACATGTGTTATGTTGGCCCTGACGGGTTGATGGCAGTGGAGGGCCATTCTGTGTACACGTTGAAATGAGGGCTGCTGAGATTTTCAGGAGAGTCAAATGTGGAACACCGAAGAGGGATCAGTTCCGACACTCTCACCAGGCACTTCAGCCTGAACCTGGGAGAAGAGTAAGAGAGGCAGGGAGGGACGTGTAGGGAGAGTGGGCACGGGGGTCAGCGGAGAGTGGGCACGGGGGTCGGCGGAGAGTGGGCACGGGGGTCGGCGGAGAGTGGGCACGGGGGTCGGCGGAGAGTGGGCACGGGGGTCGGCGAGAGTGGGCACGGGGGTCAGCGGAGAGTGGGCACAGAGGCCAGCAGAGAGTGGGTATGGAGGCCAGCGGAGAGTGGGCACGGGGGTCAACGGAGAGTGGGCACGGGGGTCAACGGAGAGTGGGTATGAGGGTCAGCGGAGAGTGGGCACGGGGGTCAACGGAGAGTGGGTATGGGGGTCAGCGGGCCATCTCTGAACACAACAGCCACTGAAACCAGTGCTTTTGTATTTGTGGGAAGGAACACTTTTATTTCCAACATGAACTGGTACTTGTGTAAAATGTGATAAAAGTGAATTCCTGTAAACATGGCATTGAAAAAGACAAAGACCTGCAAAATGCAAACCTGGATTCTTATAGACTCAACAGACAGCAATGAAACCATCAACTTGTCATAAGAGGTTCTAAATGCTTACTCTCACTGCAGAATGATAATAAAAAGTTCATACTTCCAATGGTCCACAGGATACACTTTAAGAATCACTTGTTATTATTCAATCAATAATGTTTAAGTGGCTTGTCTATCCATTAAAGGCGAGTTCAAATAACCTGACTTAGATCACTCATCACAAAATTGATCCGAGATGATTTAGCTCTCCCATATTTCAGGTGTGGGAGAGAGGAAAAGCATGTCTCACGCAGTGGCAAATGTGCATTTGATGTGAACTTCCGCAAAGCATGATCCGGAAAGAAAGAGAAATCCAGTGGGCAGAAAGGACCTAAGAAGATGGCTCAGTGTGGGGAGGAGTTGGAGCCATGATTCTGACAAACAGACAGGAAGAACCCATCCCTTGAGATTGGAAAGTGCTTGAGCAGGCCTCCCAATGCGCAAACCCAGTATGGATCGATCCCATCATCACTGAGCCAGAGTCTAGCACAGCGACATACCAGGCACCATCAAATCACCAGTGAGAGAGATCATCGCAAGCCGTGAGAAGATTCATCGTGATTTCATCAGAAAGGGCTGGGGAGGTTTACTTAAAGACTGAAGAACTCCCAATGGGAGTTTATAAAGCTAAGTGTTTATTCCATGGGGCAGAAAGAAAAGCTTTGAGGGAAGAAAAACAGCCCAAGGAAAATCCTGACACAGGCAGGAGGGCTATCGCCCCAGGGGTTGAGAGCATCAGCTTGTATCTGGGGCCCAGATCATGAATGACGATTGTGACCATCTTCCCATGAGAAGTGACAAGCCACAGAGATGTTTTAAGACTGGGAGTGTCGGGGCGCCTGGGTGGCTCAGTGGGTTAAAGCCGCTGCCTTCGGCTCAGGTCCTGATCCCAGGGTCGTGGGATCGAGCCCCGCATCAGGCTCTCTGCTCTGTGGACAGCCTGCTTCCTCCTCTCTCTCTCTGCCTGCCTCTCTGCCTACTTGTGATCTGTCTATCAAATAAATAAATAAAATCTTAAAAAAAAAAAAAAGACTGGGAGTGTCAAGATCATATTTGTCCATGATAAGAATGACTCTAACTCCCGGTGAGATCAGATTGAAAGGGAACAAGCTCTCCTCTGCATGGTTAGGAGGCTATTGAGAAGAGATGGCAAAGGCCTTGATGAGGGCGGTGACCACCGAGGTGAAGGGTATGTCAAGTGGATGTTGGGGAGACAGAGGCATTCGAGAAGCATGAAGGAAATAAAGAAATGCAACACAATTCGAGCAGTGGCCTTCTGGTAACTCAGTAAGAAGGTAGGGAGGAGGAGGAGGACGTAGAGGAGAAGAAGGATCAGCACCATGTTGGCAAAAGTGAGAAGACAGAATAAAACTCACACACAAATAACAGGGTGGTCCCAGACAGCGAAGTTATCAGCTTTCACCACTTTACGCCAATGACTCAATCCCATTCATTTTGATAGAAGCATTTAATTTCAAGTGTATTTATGGTGGCAGGCAATTTATCCAAGCATTAAGATGCTACACTGAATTTTCATAGGCTAATCAGCACCTGACGATTTATTACTCATAAGCAAATCTCAGACTTAGCATTTACATGAAAATTACTTAATCAATTTCTCAGTCGACTAGGGGAAAAAGAGTGTTATCATAAAAAGGAATAGCACGCATGGGCATAATCAGATTTCTCTGTAGACGTTCTGATTGAATTGCTCTCAGCTGAATATCACAAAATCAAGCAGAGGGAGACAGACTGACCGACAGACATGGGGACTGAGACGACACGGTGTCTAAATCATTCTGCATGTCGGATGAAATAACACATATAAACCAGGGCTAGGACCACAGCAGATTGATTCTCTGTGTTGTCATTCGTATCCTGCTACCAGAGATTGGTGTATAAATTATTTACTTGACAAACAAAGCATTTCCTGATAACTTAAAGGAAGGGCAGATTCTCTTCTCATGCAGATAGAGATGACACCCTCCAAGCCCGGGGCACTGGCCCCCTTCAGCTTCCTGTTCCAGATCTAGCCGGCTAAGTAAAGTACAGGAAACAAACAGCGGTTTTAGAAGTGACTTGCAGATCCTCCTGTTTCTAGCAAGATCTTCCACAGCAAACTCGGCAACAGCAAAATCGTCAACCCTCAGGGCATTAACTTTCACTTAACAATTCTGAAATTTGGATCTTTGCTGAATTTGCTTTAGAACTGAATCAGCATGAAGCTGAACGCTGAGAAATCGACCTTACGCTATCAGCGAGATCAGAAGCGACCGTAAGCCCCCTCCTTGTGACATCCGCAGCGGGGAGGGGCACATCGCAGCAAGACAAAGCAGCACACAAGGCGGGCTCAAGGGCACTTACATATATCTGATTGTTCCCAAAGCGCTTCTGAATCTCATAAAGCAGGGTGCCGTCGTTGAGCTCACTGAGCGTCGCTAGGTCATCGCTGGGAGCGGGAGGCATCAGCTTGACCTGGGGAGGAAAAGAAGATCAATTCTAATTGCTTTCCAACCAACTTTCTTCACAGTCGGATGTTCCATTTCCAACCACATGTCAGACGCTTAAAGACCACCTGAGTTTGAAGCCATTATTAAAAGACGAAATGGTTCACTTAGAAGGAACAAAAAAATTCCGAGGCCACAGAGAAATGTCTTCAGATGAGAATTTCTGTCCCGCGCCCACGGCCGTGCACGGGTGCTCGCTCACACGCTAACACCACAGCCCCCAGTGACACCTTCCGTCCTGCCCAGGCGTCCGTCTGCGGGAGTCATCCCAGCAAGCAGACTTTCCCAGTCCCCACTCAAAGCAGACAGCTCGGAGCTGTTCTGCATCCTCTACGGCCAGGGGCCAGAAAGCTCGCGTGTCCGCACACAAAGCTGGAGCGGAACCTCTCCTGTTACTGCTGAAGGAGCCCGTGTGCCTGGAACGTAGCTTCCGCGTACGTGGGGGAGGAGGCCAGATTTTGAAAGAAGACTCTAGAAATTCGGCTCGGGATTTTTATTCTTCTCCACATGACTCCTACAATGAAAGCAGCTGTGAGATTCAGATAATTCTGTCATAAAGAAAACCATGATTCCCTGTGACAGAGTTATAAAAACTGCCAAATATTTCCACTAAAAAAGATGAATTTGGATGATTTAATTGGGTGGAAACCTATCATTTGCAAGTTCGGAATGGACCATGTTTAATCGTACCTATACGAGGTAGGTTGTGCAAAGCAGAGCCTTGATCTCTGAGGATAGCCTTGGTTTTCTCTTGTCAGACAAAGAGGAGCCAACGACAAAGGACATTCTTATCTGCCTTGTGAGTTCATTGGTGCCCATGGTGAATTTTTAGCAACAGCAAGTTTATTTTGTTTCATCTGCGTTCATGTCTGTAGCCTGTATCTGCATTCACCTTTTGTGTTTGTATTTGCACTGTATCCCCGTTAAAGAATCTGGACGTAAATATTACTGTTTACCAGCTAAGTGTTCACGGCATTGACAGATACTGCACATTAAAAAAAAATCTAAATGTAGGGTGATCTCTCTGCTGTGAGTGACGGATTCGCAAGATGGAATCTTTCTCAGGAGTTCATACATTCAAGTCAGCGCGTCCCAGGCTTCCTCTAATCCTCATGTACTCATAATAGAGCCTCAGATTCTTTCCTGGGAATCTCAAGTGGTCAGAAGAGTGGTATGTCATGTCTCCCAGTGAGAAGGGTATCACCCAGTGGGCTCTGGTATGGGAAGTATCACCGTTTGGGTAAGTGGCAAACACCATATGCCAAGAGAAAGTTGTTTGTGTACTAAAAATCAGGTTGTACCCCAGTGTTCATAGAGCAATGACCACAGTCACCAAACTGAGGAAAGAACCAAGATGCCCTTCAACGGACAATGGACGAATGGATAAGGAAGATGTGGTCCATATAGACAATGGAGTATGATGCCTCCATCAGAAAGGATGAATCCCCAACTTTTGTATCAACACGGACGGGACTGGAGGAGATTATGCTGAGTGAAATAAGTCAAGCAGAGAGAGTCAATTATCATATGGTTTCACTTACTTGCGGAGCATAAGGAATAACACGGAGGATTGGGGAGGTGGAGAGGAGAAGGGAGTTGGGGGAACTCGGAGGGGGAGACGAACCATGAGAAACTATGGACTGAGAAACAATCTGAGGGTTTTGGAGGGGCGGGGGTGGGAGGTTGGGTGAGCCTGGTGGTGGGGATTATGGAGGCATGGATTGCATGGAGCACTGGGTGTGGTGCATAGACCATGAATTCTGGAACGCTGAAAAAAATAAAATAAAATTTAAATATAAAAATAATAAAAGACTATGGCAGAAGTAAAATAAATGAATGAATGAATGAATGAATAAATAAATAAATAAAAATCCATTTGTAGAGTACTGCAGGCTGCATAAAGGTCAAGAACAAGCCTCTCTTCTCCCCATGCTGCGCACACACTCGGCCAACACCCCAAGTTCATTTTCTTCGCTTTTGCACATTTTAAAGAAATAAGCCACATATGGTTCAGAATTCACCTGTATGGAGCACGTCACATAGTCTCATTAACATTAGATAACTAGTTCATTTTAACTAGCCACAGGCATAGCTGGAAGTCTTTGATACTGTCAGAAATATTTACTTAAGTAGCCAAGAGTAGAATCTGAAAGTTGGTACTTGGGGCTGATAAAAATTAAAGTCAGAACGTCCCGCCTCTCCTGATACTCTCCCGGCTGGTCAAACTCAGTCTTGGGATCCTGCAGTATCTGTTGTTCTTTTTTTCTCACTGAACACTTAGCTCTACTTGAAGAGTCCCGTAGGCCCAAGATGCTTCGGGGGAAGTGACCAGCAGTCTGCTCGACCCAGGCAGCGCTCCATGCTGAGTTTTCCATCAGTCACACTGATCTGGGTAGAAAATCTTGTACACTGAAGCGAGCTTTCTCACCTAAAAAATGCTGGAAATGGAAGCACGTCTCAGGCACCGATTCTTTTTGTACTAATAGGGGTGAATGTGTTTAAGCCTCAGTGGCGTATCTTCCCGGCTGGGGGCCCTGAGCCTTTCTCTTCCCTAACATGACTAAGTCACTTTCTGTTGTCGCTTATGAGTGTCCCTCGTGGGAGGCCGTGAGGGTGAGTTTTCGTGGAGGCCTGGCAAGGTGTCTGCTCTGTAGAAAAGTGTGCAGTGACGGGGTGTGTCGTTACCTAGAGAGACAGCTGCAGAGGGTCGTGAGCACCAGAGGGAAACTTTCTTCCAACTTCCCTGAGAACTGCCTTTGGAGAAAGGAGGAGGTGGACATCTGCCGATGACCCCGGGCCAGTCTCCGCAGCTCTGGGCAGACAGCCTCAGCTCTCGTGTGCTCTGAAAACCAGACTTCTCTTTCCCAGATCCCTTTTTCAGGGAAGGATCTGCTGTAAAGTAATAATTTTTAAAATTTTGAAATCCATGGATGTAGTTCCAACCTCCTTAACTAGGCGATGCAGAACTTAAGGCCCAGAGAGGCTGCGCAGTTTCCCTGGGTCACACAGCAGCTGGGTCAGAAGGGGAAGCTGGGACAACCCCGTCAGGGAGCAGTGGAGAACGTCTAACAGATAACGAATAATCCGACAACACATTCAGTCCTTTGCCTGCCTGCTTCTCGCTCACGGGCTCTTTGTCAGGCCCTGTGCTAGAGTTGAGAACAGAGAGACAGCAAAGGGGTGAGGTTTACCCCCGTTTACAGTCTGCTGGGGGAGAAGTAAGGATGTAAGAAAGAAACTGCAGTCATAAAAAGTGTAACGAGGGAAAACAGGAGCGTGCTCTGAAAAGTGAGAGAGAGCCCTCTCGCTGGGCTGCAGAGAAGGCGGGCAGAGGGGAGAAAGCGGTTAGGAACAGAACAGACCCCGACTCGTACATAGCACCATACGCAAAAACCACTCACGACGCATATAAAGGTTCAGAAGCCTTGGGACACCTGCTAGCAAGTGGAAAGGAAAATAAAAAGACACTTCTGAGTATCTTTATGTTCTAGTTATAGATTCCGTAATGTCTACTGCCCAAGTCCACCTAACAAAGACAACACAAGGCAAAACAGAGACGGGATAAATGTGTAAAAGGGATTAACGCCTCCCCTCTAGGACTGACCATTATGATTTCTACGGAGATTTGTATCTCTATTTATCTCTGTAGAAGGAGATATTTAGAACTTAAACTAGGTATAGTTCAGGACAGAAAAGTTAC
>ML108874.1:55320-87996 GCA_003697995.1 Taxidea taxus jeffersonii | reverse complement strand
AAATAAATAAATAAATAAATAAATAAATAAGTAAAATCCTTTCTTAACTCTTTAACATAAAGATGATTTTTCATATTTTCACCTAATTCTAGGTTAATAGCTTCTTCCTCAGTACAAAAATATATGAAATATTACTTCATTGTCCTGCAATATCTATTTTCATCAAGAAGAAGTCTACTTTTGGGGCAATATATTAGGTAATAATTATAATTTAAAAAGATCTCTATATATAGTCCTTGAACAAAATATTATATTATGTATAAGTGAAAAAGCTTAAGCCTAGGGGGTTAAATGATTCTATCCAAGGTAAAAGAATTTAAAAAAATGTATAGTAATCCTACATATATCATCTGACTTCCATATTCAGCATGATTTTCACCATTCCGTTATAATGGAAAAAAAGCACAAGCTGAATCAGAATCAGAAATCAGAAAAAATATGGATACTCTTGAGCAATAAACTTAGAGAACCTTAGTTTTTTCCTCTATAGAACAAAGATAAAATTACCTATTCTATAGAATAGTGAGGATTAGTAATAATGGATATATAGTCATTGACCCATATTACATACTTCATAAATGAGTTAGAATATTGTTATGGGGCACTTGAGTGCCTCAGATGGTTAAGTGTCTGATTCTTAATTTCAGCTCAGGTCATAATCTCAATGAGGTAGTGAGATTGAGCCCTGTGTCAGGCTACACACCCACTAGAGCCTGCTTAAGATTCTCTCTCTCTTTCCCTCTGTCCCTCTCTTTGCTTGATTGTTCTCTCCACACCTTTCTCTAAACAAAACAATAGAAATATTGTTCTATTAGTTTATAGACACCCAAAACCCACATATACACATACATACACACATAAATTTAATAGTTTCTAAGGATAATTTTGGAACATTTCAAGTGCATCATACAACTTGGTTTCTGAACCAACTTGAACCAAATGGAAAAAAAAATACCCCATATTCTGTAAGTTGTACCTTGCAAGACTGGGAGGAGGCAAAGTTGGGAGGAGGAGTGTAATACAGAAAGGAAAACTGACATATTTCAGAGAGGCTCAAAGAATAGAATATTTGAAAAGAAATACATTACTGCTTTTAAGGGTATACCATAACTCATATCTATCTAGCAACTCATAATTTCCAATTCAGTCTGTTATTTGGATGTCAGAGGGTGGTAATAAATACTTCTGAAGTGAGATATCTAAGTATTTTATACCCATCTTCTTTAACTCTTGACTATCTGTAGACTGGCACTCTTCCTAAAACCAAAACCATTAAGTCTACATTATGTTAGGTATAAGGGCAGCTTGAGATAGTGGGGATGAGACATATGGGATGAATTAAAAAGTATGGGATGAGGCACTCCATTGGGAGGGAGCAGTATCAGTAACAACTGGAAAGTAATCCTTCATATGAAATATGTTAACTGTATATGAAACCAGATTAGAGAAATCAAATCCCTAAAACCTCCTCCAAAAAACAGCAAAACAGAAACAAAGAAAAATTGAAAAATTTTAAATTTCATTGTGATTTTAAGAAAATTTCAAAATATGTTCACACCACTAGTTTAAAAGAAACTTGTCAGAAAACACTTCTATAGTTTTAGCTTATTACCCTGTAAAATAAGTATTTAAAAAATAAAACAGCCCGGCTAGCTCAGTCGGTAGAGCATGAGACTCAAAAAATAAAACAATGATGTTGACATCAGGCACAACTAAACAAGACAAATAAGAGGGAAATGAAAATATCTGATCTCGCTGTCTCACTCCACCATCTAAGTGCAGTAGGAATGGTGCTTTAATAGAAAGAAATGGAAGTATTTATAACTGATCAAAAGTATGTATTTACAATGACATTAAAAGGGAGATCAAGTCCTCTTGTATAACTTACCAACATAAAATGAGCAGTTGGAATGCAATAAACTCTCAGTCCATAAGCGACAAAGTTCACTTTCAGTCAGAGCTTCAACTCCGTAACAAGCTTGATATTCCACTTTTGGTAGTACATAAACTGGAAATTGCTGAAATGCAGAGTTATACTTTTTCAAAGCTCCATTAATTTACTCTTAATAGCAAATACATTTACCTATATAGTTTTGCCACTTCAAAATGCTTTCAGGTAGTCTTATTTTATCCTTTCAAATACAGTAGAATTCAGACAGAAAGATGGAAAGAACCCTTGTTAGATGTGGGCAAGAGGTGAACAGAGATCCTGAACCAACAGCTCTCCCTCACATCCACTTAAAATTCACATACCTCCCTACATATGTACACATTTTATTAGGGAATGTAACTGACAGCAGCAACCTTAGAACAGAGCCTATGATACGTAATTGCCCAAAGGTTTAAAGCTGGATGCTGGGAAGCAAAGACTGTTATACTAGTAATTCTCAGAGGATTAAAAAAAAAAAAGGTAAGAATTTTTTTGTCCCTTTAAAGCACGAGACACATGGTCTCAGGCTCAAATAATCGGAGCGCTTGTTTTCATTCTAAGAATGAATGTATAAGCATTAATACCTACATTAATGCCTATAAGTGTCTTTATCTTGATTAATACAAAGGCTTTGTTCCAAACACTAAGTACCTGGTAAAGTAGCCAATCAGAGCTTACTGGTCAGGACACTAAACAGATTAATTAAAGTGAATTGTGGCCATTACTAGTGTAAAAAGGATATGCAAGGAAATACATGTTTATCAAATAATGTGAGTCATGTTCACTGTGCTCATGTTATCTCATTTCTGTCAAAGAATATTCTACTCTTAAGAGTAGTCTCTTCATTTCCAGCTGCAGAAGTAGAAATACATGATTTAAGAAACTTATTCAAAGTGATATAGCTAGTTCATACTTCTGAAATAAGTTGCCCCTATTCATACACTTGAAAATACTTCATAAATGTTACAGAATTCCTGATTTTCACGAAGTGGCAAATTTAGTGGGCTTGGAACAATCATGGTGGTAAGAACAATTCAAATCCAGTAAAATTTCTGTCAACAGTAAACTCGATTCATATAATTACCCGTGAATGGTGTAAAACTCTTTTAAAGCAGTATTTCTTCAATTTCAAGGTGTGTATGGATAACCTGGTAATAACTTTGTTAAAATGCAGAATCTGAAGATGGCGGAGAAGTAGCAGGCTGAGACAACATCAGGCAGTAGGAGATCAGCTAGATAGCCTATCAAACCATTCCGAACACCTACGAATCCAACCGGACTGGAGATCGAAGAGAAGAAGAGCAACAATTCTAGAAACATAGAATCGACTACTTTCTGAAAGGTAGGACCAGCGGAGAAGTGAATCCAACCCGATGGGAAGATAGACCCAGGGGGGAGGGGCCGGCTCCCGGCAAGCGGGGGAACAATGGAACACAAAATCAGGACTTTTAAAAGTCTGCTCCACGGAGGGACATCGCTCCAGAGGCTAAACTGGGGTGAAGACCTCGCAGGGACAGCGTGGCCTCAGGTCCTGGGGGGTCACAGAAGGATCGGGGGTGTCTGAGTCTCGCAGAGCTCACAGGTATTAGAGCAGGGAAGCCGGCTGTGGAGACAGAGCCGAGGAGTGAACTCTCAACTTGGGGTACCTAGAGCCGTAATCCGTGACACCGGCCGGTGCTCTGTGCTGGGGTCCCCACAAGATCCGGGGAGACTCCGACCTGGGAGAGCTCAGGGATCTACGGGGTTCGGAGACTCCTGGTGGGACTCTGCCAGAGACAGAGACGCTTGGTCACAGGCTGGGTGACCTTGGAGCGCAGCCAGAGGCCAGTGAGACAGGACTGATTACACACGATTTTCTCCAAGCACGGCTGGAGGGTGGGGAGATGGGAGTGATTAAGCGCTTTTCTCTGAAGGCGCACTGAAGACTGGGGCCCCTAGCTCTCCGCTCCTCCGAGCTGGAGACTGGGAGGCCGCCATTTTCATTCCTGTTCTCCGGAACTCTATGGAAAGAGTTCAGGGAACAAAAGCTCCAGAAAGCGAACCTGAGAGGATTACTTAGCCAGGCCCCTGGTAAGGGCGGTACAATTCCGCCTGGGGCAGAGACACTTGAGAATCATTACAACAGGCCCCTCCCCACAGAAGATCAACAAGAAACCCAGCCAAGACCAAGTTCACTTAACAAGGAGAACAGCAGAATTCCAGAGGAGGAGAAGGCAAAGCATGGAATTCTTGGCTTTCTCCCCATGAATCTTTAGTCTTGAAAAGTTAATTAACTTTTAAAAATTTTTTTTCTCTTCTTTTTTTTTACTTTTACCCTTTCCTCTTTTAACATTTTTTAACTAGTTTATCTTAATAACTTTCTTAAAAAAAATCTTTTTTAACCTTTATTATTATAGTCATATTCTATCCTTCACTGTATCTAACTTTATTCTTTGTACACACATAGGGTTTATTTTTTCTTCTCAAAAATTTGGGGTACAACTGCTGATAGATCAAGATACACCCCAAATCTAGTACCGGGCTTGATCTAGTCTCCAGCCCAAGGAAGTTCTCTCCACTTTTTTTTTTTTTAATTTATTTTTTTTTATTTTATTCTCCCTACCAACTTACCTTATCAACTCCTTTGTTAGGAAAAAAAATTTTTTTTTCATCTTTATAGTCATATTTCATTCCTTCATTGTGTTTACCCTCATATATGTTTTTCATTCTTTAGAATTTGGGGAGGTAGTTTCTTCTAAGAGACCAAAATACTCCAAAATTAAGTGGGTGACCCTGTTCTAGTCACCAGTCTAATACATATATATATATATTTTTTTCTTTTTTTATATTTCTTTCTGTTTTTAAAAATTTTTTTTTCTCTTTTCTGAACTTCTTTTTACCCCCTTCCCAGCCCCCCCACCCCCCACGATTTGGGGCCTCTTCTGATTTGGTTAAAGCACATCTTCCTGGGGTCTTTGCCACCCTGTTAGTATTACATTTGCTCCTTCATATATTCTTGTCTGGACAAAATGACAAGGCGGAAAAACTCACCACAAAAAAAATAACAGGAGGCAGTACTGAAGGCTAGGGACCTACTCAATACAGACATTGGTAATATGTCAGATCTGGAATTCAGGATGACGATTCTCAAGGTTCTAGCCGGGCTCGAAAAAGGCATGGAAGATATTAGAGAAACCCTGTTGGGAGAAATAAAAGCCCTTTCTGGAGAAATAAAAGAACTAAAATCTAATCAAGGTGAAATTAAAAAAGCTATTAATGAGGTGCAAGCAAAAATGGAGGCTCTTACTACTAGGATAAATGAGGCAGAAGAAAGAATTAGTGATATAGAAGACCAAATGACAGAGAATAAAGAAGCTGAGCAAAAGAGAGACAAACAACTACTGGATCACGAGGGGAGAATTCGAGGGATAAGTGATACCATAAGACGAAACAACATTAGAATAATTGGGATTCTGGAAGAAGAAGAAAGAGAGAGGAGCAGAAGGTATATTAGAGAGAATTATTGTAGAGAATTTCCCTGATATAGCAAAAGGGACAAGCATCAAAATCCAGGAGGTACAGAGAATCCCCCTCAAAATCAATAGGAATAGGTCCACACCCCATCATCTAATAGTAAAATTTACAAGTTTTAGTGACAAAGAGAAAATCCTGAAAGCAGCACGGGACAAGAAGTCTGCAACATACAATGGTAAAAATATTAGATTGGCAGCAGACTAATCCACAGAGACCTGGCAGGCCAGAAAGAACTGGCATGATATATTCAGAGCACTAAACGAGAAAAACATGCAGCCAAGAATACTTTATCCAGCTAGGTTGTCACTGAAAATAGAAGGAGAGAGAAAAAGCTTCCAGGACAAACAAAAACTGAAAGAGTTTGTAAACACCAAACCAGCTCTACAGGAAATATTGAAAGGGGTCCTCTAAGCAAAGAGAGACCCTAAAAATATTATCAGAAAGGAACAGAGACAATATACAATCACCTTACAGGCAATACAATGGCACTAAATTCATATCTCTCAATAGTTACCCAGAATGTAAACGGGCTAAATGCCCCAATCAAAAGACACAGGGTTTCAGAATGGATAAAAAAACAAAACCCATCAATATGCTGCCTAAAAGAAACTCATTTTAGACCTGAAGACACCTCCATATTGAAAGTGAGGGGGTGGAAAACAAATTACCATGCTAAAGGACATCAGAAGAAAGCTGGGGTGGCAATCCTTATATCAGATCAATTAGATTTTAAGCCAAAGACTATAATAAGAGATGAGGAAGGACACTTCATCATACTCAAAGGGTCTGTCCAACAAGAAGATGTAACAATTTTAAATATCTATGCCCCTAACATGGGAGCAGCCAACTATATAAACCAATTAATAACAAAATCAAAGAAACACATTGACAAGAATACAATAATGGTAGAAGACTTTAAGACGCCCCTCACTGAAATGGACAGATCATCCAAGCAAAAGATCAACAAGGAAATAAGAGTCTTAAATGACACACTGGAGAAGATGGACATCACAGATATATTCAGAACATTCCATCCCAAAGCAACAGAATACACATTCTTCTCTGGTGCCCATGGAACATTGTCCAGAATAGATCACATCCTGGGCCATAAATCAGGTCTCAACCGATATCAAAAGATTCGGATCATTCCCTGCATATTTTCAGACCACAATGCCCTGAAGCTAGAACACAATCACAAGAGAAAATTTGGAAAGAGCCCAAATACAAATCAACGAAACTAGGAGCTGGTTCTTTGAAAGAATTAATAAGATTGATAAACCCCTGGCCAGACTTATCCAAAAGAAAAGAGAAAGGACCCAAATAAATAAAAACATGAATGAAAGAGGGGAGATCACAACCAACACCAAAGAAATACAAACAATCATAAGAACATTTAATGAGCAACTCCATGCCAACAAATTTGACAATCTGGACGAAATGGATGCTTTCCTAGAGACATATAAACTGCCAAAACTGAACCAGGAAGAAACAGAAAATCTGAATGGGCCCATAACCAGTAAGGAGATTGAAACAGTCATCAAAAATCTCCAAACATACAAAAGCCAGGGCCAGATAGCTTCCCAGGGGAATTCTACCAAACATTTAAAGAAGAATTAATTCCTATTCTCCTGAAACTGTTCCAAAAAATAGAAATGGAAGGAAAACTTCCAAACTCATTTTATGAGGTCAGCATCACCTTGATCCCCAAACCAGACAAGGATCCCATCAAAAAAGAGAATTACAGACCAATATCCTTGATGAACACAGATGCGAAAATTCTCACCAAAATCCTAGCCAATAGGATCCAACAGTACATTAAAAGGATTATTCACCACGACCAAGTGGGATTTATTCTTAGGCTGTAAGGTTGGTTCAACATCCGCAAATCAATCAATGTGATACATTAATAAAAGAAAGAATAAGAACCATATGATACTCTCAAGAGATGCTGAAAAAGCATTTGACAAAGTGCAACATCCCTTCCTAATCAAAACCCTTCAAAGTGTAGGGATAGAAGGCACATACCTCAATATTATCAAAGCCATCTATGAAAAACCCACTGCAAGTATCACTCTCAATGGAGAAAAATTGAGAGCTTTTCCGCTAAGGTCAGGAACACGGCAGGGATGTCCGTTATCACCACTGCTATTCAACATAGTACTAGAAGTCCTAGCCTCAGCAATCAGACAACAAAAAGAAATTAAAGGCATCCAAATCGGCAAAGAAGAAGTCAAACGATCGCTCTTTGCAGATGATATGATACTATATGTGGAAAACCCAAAAGGCTCCACTCCAAAACTGCTAGAGCTTGTACAGGAATTCAGTAAAGTGTCAGGATATAAAATCAATGCACAGAAATCAGTTGCATTTCTTTATACCAACAACAAGACAGAAGAAAGAGAAATTAAGGAGTCAATCCTATTTACAATTACACCCAAAACCTTAAGATACCTAGGAATAAACCTCACCAAAGAGGTAAAGAATCTATTCTCACAAAACTATAAAGTACTCATGAAAGAAATTGAGGAAGACACAAAGAAATGGAAAAATGTTCCATGCTCATGGATTGGAAGAATAAACATTGTGAAAATGTCTATGCTACCTAAAGCTATCTACACATTTAATGCAACTCCTATCAAAATCCCATCCAACTTTTTCAAAGAAATGGAACAAATAATTCTAAAATTTATATGGAACCAGAAAAGACCTCGAATAGCCAAAGGAATATTGAAAAAGAAAGCCAAAGTTGGTGGCATCACAATTTCAGACTTCAAGCTCTACTACAATGCTGTCATCATCAAGACAGTATGGTACTGGCACAAAAGCAGACACATAGATCAATGGAACAGAATAGAGAGCCCAGAAATAGACTCTCAACTCTATGGTCAACTAATCTTTGACAAAGCAGGAAAGAATATCCAATGGAAAAAAGACAGCATCTTTAACAAATGGTGCTGGGAAAATTGGACAGCCGCATGCAGAAAAATGAAATTGGACCATTTCCTTATACCACACACGAAAATAGACTCAAAATGGATGAAGGACCTCAATGTGAGAAAGGAATCCATCAAAATCCTTGAGGAGAACACAGGCAGCAACCTCTTCGACCTCAGCCGCAGCAACTTCTTCCTAGGAACAACGCCAAAGGCAAGGGAAGCAAGGGAAAAAATGAACTATTGGGACTTCATCAAGATCAAAAGCTTTTGCACAGCAAAGGAAACAGTCAACAAAACCAAAAGACAACTGACAGAATGGGAGAAGATATTTGCAAACGACATATCAGATAAAGGGCTAGTATCCAAAATCTATAAAGAACTTGCTTAGCAAACTCAACACCCAAAGAACAAATAATCCAATCAAGAAATGGGCAGAGGACATGAACAGACATTTCTGCAAAGAAGACATCCAGATGGCCAACAGACACATGAAAAAGTGCTCCACATCACTGGGCATCAGGGAAATATAAATCAAAACCACAATGCGATACCACCTCACACCAGTCAGAATGGCTAAAATGAACAAGTCAGGAAATGACAGATGCTGGTGAGGATGTGGAGAAAGGGGAACCCTCCTACACTGTTGGTGGGAATGCAAGCTGGTGCAACCACTCTGGAAAACAGCATGGAGGTTCCTCAAAAAATTGAAAATAGAGCTACCTTATGACCCAGCAATTGCACTACTGGGTATTTACCCTAAAGATACAAACGTAGTGATCCGAAGGGGCACGTGTACCCGAATGTTTACAGCAGCAATGTCCACAATAGCCAAGTTATGGAAAGAACCTAGATGTCCATCAACAGATGAATGGATAAAGAACAAGTGGTATATATATACAATGGAATACTATGCAGCCATCAAAAGAAATGAAATCTTACCATTTGCGATGACATGGATGGAACTAGAGTGTATTATGCTTAGCGAAATAAGTCAACTGGAGAAAGACAACTATCACCTGATCTCCCTGATATGAGGAAGTGGAGATGCAACAGGGGTGGGGGTTAAGGTGGTGGGAAAAGAAAAAATGAAACAAGATGGGATCTGGAGGGAGACAAACCCAAAGAGACTTTTAATGTCATAAAACAAACTGAGGGGGGTGGGGGGGTTGGGAGAGGGTGGTGGGGTTACAGTATATGTTTAAATAAAAAAGCTTAAAGAAAAAAAAATAAATCTTAAAAAAACAAAACAAAACAAAACAAAAAAACACAAAAAATAAAAAAGAATGCAGAATCTGAGGTGAAGAACAAGGATTTGCTCTTTTTAAAACAGAAGTACAATTAACATACAGTTTTATATTAGTTTCAAGAGTACAATATAATAATTCAGTAATTCTATACAGTAGGTTTTGCATATTTGATAAGCTATTATTCCAGGGGCCAAACCTTGAGTACAAGGCCTCTATGGTATATTTTCAATTTAAAAAATTAAACTGAGATTAAGATAATTTTACTGATAAAAGCTTTTCATTATATAATAATTCTTAAGCAACCGGTACTCTGCATTTAACAACTGTAAGCTAGAGATAGAGAAATGGAGGTCAAGAGGGTTAAGAAATTTGCTCGGGGACAGAGCCAGTTTACAGCAGAGTTGAATAATCGATAAAGAAGATACCCTTTTTGGATCATGAGTCGATTTTCCTTGATAATACCGCCTTGTATCTATGAAACTAAATCCTGAATCTGGTTTTAACTTCTGTGTATTCTACTGCCACCTCCAGGAAGCCAAGGGAAAGAAAAAAGTCAATATTTCATGGTAATATTCTAAAAGTGAAACTTTAAATTCAATCAAAGTTTCAAACTATAAAAATTAAATTTACTCTTCCTTTCACCCTTGAATGGTTAACTCCTAATCTCCCCAACTAAAACCGTTTTTGTTTCTGCCTTCCAATTTTTCACATAAACTTTTCAAACTTCTCCATACATCCCTAAGTAGGTATTTCATAGCTAGTATCAGAGGTTGAAGAGACTTCTAAGTATTTTAAAGCTTTATATAAACAAGTTGGTTTTTAAGTAGTAAATATTAAGGGAATGCTTTCTTATGAAGAATTTAAATAGTGCTACTTTAAAATTTCCCAAACTAATGCTTAAATTATCCTAAAATTCCCTTCCTTAATAATACCCTATTCTCTCTTCACTCCTCAGCTCTTTCATTTACTTAATACTTGATTATTTTGTTTCTAGGATATAAAATATTTGGGAGAAACAGATAAATAGGACATGATTCCAAGGGAAATGCATTCTACTAAGGGATTTAAACCATGTGTACTAAACTATTACATATAATAAAAGGTACAATACGATAACCATTCACTGGAAATTTTAAAACTTTACTCTGGGTTTGACATAATAAAAAACATAAGGCTCCTATTTAGATATTCTCTGGGGTTGACTGTTTTGATAGATTTTGATGAAGAGCAAATTATCTCATACAAGGGTTTAATCTCAACACTTACAAATCCCACTTCACTGAACTGAATGACAATGTCTTTAACAGTCCATTTCAAGAATTAATTCAGTATCCAATATTTCCCTAAGCTATTCTTTCTTAAGAGACACTGGCCATCAATAGTTTCTAATTGCTGTGAACTGGCAGATCAATACAAAGTGGTATGGGTTCTAAGAGAAGAAAGTCAAAGAAATGAGGCTAGCCCATAAATGAGAGAGATAGTAAGTAAAAATTAAAGAAATAAAACATTGAAAAGACAATACATAGCAATGAAATGTTCATGCAATAAGCCATTATATTGATCATAATTAAATAAAAATGAGATGGGAAAAATTAGCAAATAAAGTAACATCTTTTAATTCAGAGGCTATTAGCATTTATTTAGGAGCAGACTAACACAAAATCTTTGGTATTTTGTTATTCCCTGACTTTCTCTTACAGAAAACACTACCCCATACATTTAATTCAAAAACATTTGGTTTCTAAAATTTAAAGTCTGAACCACTGATAAAACCCAAATTATGAGAATTAAGAATTTAAAATTGTATTTACAGTCTTCCTTCTATTTAACAAAGGACAACAGCATCATTAAGCAAAATACCCTCCAGGTCCACTAGATTCTGGTGGACAAAGATTCCAGATCTTGATGGGTTGGCTTTAGAGTTTTTTCATGATAGACCCAGATACTGGCAGCTAAGGAAGGTTGGACTGCCAGCCCACCCTGCCTTCTTTCCTTTCTTCATTTCTTTTCCAAGTTATTCCTTAACATGACAAAGCAGCAGTCAGCATTGATCCACAAGGTCAATGTTGGAACATCACTATTTTTGATCATCTGATTCCTAGCCCCAAACATACTAACATTTTAAAGTAGTCACTGAGGAGTCTTATCAGGTTATATAGGTTAGGAAGCAAGAGATAGAGACACCAAAATTAAAAAAAAATAATGTAAAAATATAAATAAACATACACTCAATGAGAAATGTACACAACGGAAAAAATTCTCTTAAGTAAAAATGAAAGGAAAGACATCACTATAATCAGTTATTATAGAGAGGCTCCTCTTTACTGACCAGAATTCAGTGGTCACACACACAAAAAGCAAACTAATCTGAATGAGAACTTTAAACATCAAATACGGAAAACTATTTAAAGAACCAATTACTCTAACTGTAGCAAGAACTTTTTAACTGAAAAAAATTTTTATATCAATCCCCCCCCCCCCCCAGAAAACATCAGGGGGAAAAAAGGAAAGGAAAAATTTGGTCTCCTAACAATTCTGGGAAGACTTCAAATGCATATGAAAGCCCCCACCTTTGAAAACTTGAGACATCTAAAATGAGTTAAGAAGATCCCCAAAGTAAGAGAAAAAGGGGCTGATATATCATACTGGAATTCCAAATTTATAGAAAGGAGGTCCAGGTCAAATCTATGATGGTGCCATTTATCATTACGTTTATAAATTCCATATAAGAATGTTACCAGCATTCAAGAATTTTATATTTAACACTTTCCACTTCCCCTTATTAAAAGTGTTTTCAGTATTTTACCAAAAGCAAAACAAAACAAAACAAAAAACCCACAAAAAAACAAACAAAAAGCTCCAGCTCAACCAGGAAAAATTCCAATAGTGATCAACAGTTTAAAATTAAATTTCATAATGATGGCATGTTAAATATCTGTGATTATCTACTTATACTACCACATCCACATCCAAATTCCCAATTAACACTTACTCTTCTGATTTTCTTCCGTTTTTTAGAACGTGGTCTGGTCTCTATCCTCTGGACACTGCATCGCACAAGTAACAAAAGGTCTTGCAGACTAAATAACTTGTAAACAAAATTTCCTTCCTGGGGAGCTACATATTCTGATGTATCTTCAACATAGTCCTGTAGTTCATATGGCAATCCTTTAAAAATAATTATATTTCTCATTTTTATTTTAAAATACACCAGCTCTTTATCCATCAATAAAACAATTCAATTATTTATCTTTACATTTCTATCAACTTTAACTTTCTATTTTCTCTGAGTTGAACATTTACACTATTACCATTTCTGTTCACTTTTACTGGAACTGCAGTCAAGAGCTGAGGTCAAAGCTTTAACTACCACCTTCCATAACTCTAGACAAAATTTAAATTCATGAGACAACAAATGAAGAAGGAAAAAAAGTTTTACAAAAGTAATGTTTTTTCTAATCTAGGTAGAGCTGGGGTAAGCTTTATATTTCTTTCAGAAAGTGAAAAAGCATAAAACTACAGTCCCACACCATGAATTAGTAAATTTTGGACTCATAAATGTTTATGATTATTTTTTATCACTTCCCCTTCATCAGTTCAGTGAGTCTTGTTATATATAGTTACAGTAGCCAGTGTACATGTTGGATAAACACAGGTTACAAAAATCCATACAACTTTGTGTACATATTTAAAGAGAAGATTTTGGAAGCTGATACACTGATCAGTGCCTTGAAGAATAAAATATCAATGACCATGTAAATATAAGACAGGTCATAGCAAAGAGAAAGAAAGGATATAAAGGAGGAAAACCTAAGGATAAGGAAGAGGCAGAACAGTTAGTATAAAGGTCTTTGTAAATATTTACTTACGTCCTTTTGGCTTCTGAAACGCAGAAGGCCATACAGATTTTGGCCAACTAGAGGCATCTGAAGGAGCAGAGGATTGCTCAGAAGCAGGAGGTTGTTTAGAATTTTCCAAATTCATTAAGGGCAATTCAGGTATTTTTCTGGAAATTGGCTTTAGGAGTTCATCTTGCATTTTTAAAATTTCTCCAACTGGATCAAATTTTTTATATACTCGTTTGATAGGTTTTTTTAAAACACATGACTCTTCAGGACTACAAGTAGCATTAGTCTGGTTTCCTACAGAAGCCTGTGCTGAAGAAGAATTGGGGCTAGCTGGTTTAGAACTTAAATTAGAATTCCTATCAGTTGTCTTTCCATTATTATTATTTTGACACTCTGTATCAATGATTAAACAGTCTTCATCTGTATCACTATTGCAAAGAATTACATCTTCACTTCTTACTGCTTCTGAAGTAACAATCTTTTCCTTTGAACTGTCTGAGTTCTCCAGAACATTTAGTTTTTCAGGGGCATATACTATATCAATAGCCAAATCATCTTTATGAGAGGTTTCAATTTCTGTAGAACCTTCTAACTGCAAGGAATCAGATGTTTTCAAGTCATTATCCTGCACCAAAAACTTGTCAGAATTTGATGCCTTTTCACCACATGGTACAAATCCCGGATCATCTTTATTTTTGCATTCCTCAGGGCCACCATCCATACCAGTCACCAGCTGTTTCTCCTTTTGCAGCTGTTCCATCAAAATCTGAGATAAACTTCTAGAATGAGCAGAAATGTCTGGTGTGGTTGGTACCACAGATGCTGTTGCTGTGCTGGGAGCTGTGAGAGTATCTGTTGTGTTGAGTACTGTGGAAGTGCTTGCTGGACTTGGTGACTCTGATGGTTTGGTGGTGTTTACTCCAAAAGTTTCAAGTTCTGTGACGTCACCATCAAAATCCAGGTCCAGATTTTCAAGGGTCTCAATTTTTCGGCACTCATTAACTTCATAAGACATCTTAAGAAAATATATTGGTAAACTCTTAGCAGGTATTCCAGGACACCCCTCATCTATCACTTAATGCCCCTACCCCCTCATAAAGACAGTTCATACTCTTTGAAAGCAGAAAGAAATGTCTAATGGCTTTGAAAGGTTTTTGCTTAAGATAAAGATAAACTACTAGAAACTAATTTATTCAATCTTACCTTCCCATTGAATTCTTTTTTTTTTTTTTTTAGAATTCAAGAGTTTAATGGATGACTATTTTTTTCTTGTTTTCAAATTATTTTTTAAAATTTAAATTCAAGGGGCACCTGGGTGGCTCAGTAGGTTACAGCCTCCGCCTTCAGCTCGTCATCTGCTCTCTGCTCAGCGGGGAGCCTGCCTCCCTTCCTCTGTCTCTGCCTACCTCTCTGCCTACCTGTGATCTCTGTCTGTCAAATAAATAAATAAATAAAAATCTTAAAAAAAATTCAATTAACATACAGTATATTTTTAGTTTCAAGGCAGAGTTCAGTGATTCATCAGTTGTATATCACACCCGGCACTTATTACATCACGTTCCCTCCTTAATGTTTGTCACCCAGTTATACCATCCCCCTGCCCAACTCCCCTCTAGCCTTCCCACTGAAATGCTGATGAAACACAAAACAAATATGCCAAGCTGTAACAGCATAGGAAATAGGGAATACTTGTGAACCTGAATACCCCAAAAGGAATTTCCACTCATCAGAAAATAGAACCACAAAGAACAAGTGCGGGGTCAAATAGGCAGTAGATTTTTAGTGATAATCACTCCATTATACTCTTACAGAGACACCTGTACTTAGCTGACCAGGAGGAAAGGCTCTTTGCCACTGTGAGGAAGCTGCCTTTTAATGCAGCCCGGGAAGGGTCACCAGCCTCTGATGTATTCCTAACATCAACAGTGATTTTCTACACCTACTCAAAGAAAACAACTCCTAGTAATATGGACAGGAAATGATTTTATTGTCTTCTTGGACATGAAGCCATTGAGGCTGTGGTTTTTCATGTACTGTTTTGGTAAAGGAAGAACTACAGACAGCTCTAATTTATTCAAGAATAAACTGTCCTCTCCCCAAGCAGCAATAGATCTCTCCTCAATCTAGCAAAGGACTTCAGATAAATACTATAAAAATCTGGTTACAAGCTATGCACACCCACTGGTCATACAGTTTAGGATCTGAGGGAGGAAATGTCTAACAGCAATCACATAGTGAGTGAGAAAGAAAAACCCATTAAGTTATTCAACCTCTCTGAATTTCAATTTCTTCATCTCTAAATAGTGATGATAGGGTCATCTTCTGGGATTTGTTCTAAGGATTAAATGAGAACTTGTATATAGAAAGTTTCTTGGCATAGTCCCTGGCACATAGTGAAAAACTTCTCAGTAAATATAACTCTTATAAAATAGACCACGAAATTTAGTTAAAAAAAAAAAAAGGAAAGAAAAGAAAACCATATGCTGTTTACATGAGGCATTCTTACACAGAAAGGTTAAAAACAAAACAATGGGACATAATGTTAAGAAATGGAAGTAAGAGAGCAATATAAAGTGTTAGACAAAGCAGAATTCAATGCAAAAAGCATCAAAGGAATCCTACATTGAAAAAAGATGAAATCCATGAATAGTGAATTGTGACATGCCAAATAATTTCAAAACAGGTAGTCAAAATTGAAAAATAAAAGGAAAATTTGACAGAAACACAACTGCACTTAGTCAACAGTACACTGTCTCTGAGTAAAATAGGGATATAGGAAGTACATATACTATTAAATGAAAGCAATATATATGAATGACTGAAAACATATATATAGACTGCAAATATATACCTTTTCCCTCCCAAGAATCCAAGGGGCATTTCCAAAGATGGACTATAAATTAACATATAAAGAAAACATCAATATAGCACAAAGCACAACCTGCTAAGATCTTACTCTCTGTTTAGAAGAAAATAAAATTAGAAATCATTAAGAATAAATACAAACAAACAACAATAAAGCCAAGCACTTGGACCCTAAAAACCCTCCAAATTGTTGGATAAAAGAAGAAAATACAAATAATTGCAGAATAGTTAAGATGCAACAGAAAATAGAACACTCTAGATCAGAAATATCATTCACTGTCTTTTCAAGAAATAAGAAAATAACACTAATATAATTATATAATAAAATGAATAAATTTAATAATTATAAAACCAAAAATTAATGAATTGAAAACAATGGTCTCATCTCTAACAGAACTTATATAAAATTTTAAATATCATTTATCTGTAAATACTTCAGTATGCAGTTGTAAAAGGATTCTTCTGTAAAACATATCATTAGTTGTATCAATAAAAATTAATAATTCCTTAATGTCATAAAATACCTAATCAGTGTTAAATTTTCCAAGTCTGATATATTTTCTTTTACAATTGTTTATTAGAACCAGGAACTAATCAAGATCCCCACACTGTATTTGGCTGACAAAGCTCTCAATTTTAATTTGTCAAATGCCTCTCCTCCATATTCTGCCAACTCCCGTATTACCAGATATTTGTAGGAACAAATAAGTTAGTTATCCTGCAAAAATGTCCAATTCAGGATTTTAGCTTCTGTATCCCTCCGATGTCATTTAACATATTCTTCTATTCCCTAAATTTCCTATTAAAACAATCTAGTAACTTTATTAGATTCAGGTATAGTTTTTTTGTTGTTGTTTTTTAACCTGAATATGGTGGTACTATGTACTTCCTACTTCAACCAGGAGGCTGGTGATGTCTGGTTGTCTTTCTTCTTGTGATATTACAATCTGTTGGTTCATCAAGTGTCTACCACTTAATCTGTCCATTATGAAAACCCTCACTGATGATTTTAAATAGCCACCACTGATGATTACTGCTTAGATTCACTATTTCATTAGGAGCTGCAGAATGGTGACAGTCATATTCTAACATTACCCTAAAATATAGTTTGTACTAGAAAGGCAAGACAAATATCTGGTATTTTTTCTTTTTATAAACAGTGGTGACTAGTAATTTTTTTAAAGTATCATTATGAGTTCAGGAGTTCTAACATATTTCATATTTATTTATTTATTTGAGAGACAGAGATCACAAGTAGGCAGAGAGGCAGGCAGAGAGAGGAGGGAGCAGGCTCCCCGCTGAGTAGAGAGCCTGATTCGAGGCTCGATCCAAGGACCCTGGGATCATGACCTGAGCTGAAGGCAGAGGCTTTAACCCACTGAGCTACCCAGGCGCCCCAACATATTTCATATGTTTTAATCTACTGCAGTCATTCCATGTCATGTCAAACTGACACATCTCTGGTCAATAGGAAACCCTCCAGCTGGCTCTGGCATCTTTTTGAGACTATCAGAGAGAGAGAAAGCACGAGCAGTGGGGGAGGGGCAGAGGAAGAAGCAGACTTCCACTGAGCAGGGAGCCCCATGTGGGACTCAATCCCAGGACAGGCAGAAGGAGAAGCTGGCTCCCTGCTGAGCAAGGAGCCTCACTCCAGACTCAATCCCAGGACTCTGGGGTCACAACCTGAACTGAAGACAATTAACTGACTGAGCCACTTAGGCATCCTGGTAAGATTTTAAGTAACTTCTACACTCAAAGCAGGGTTTGAACCTACAACCCCAAGATCAAAAGTCATGTTCTACCATCAAAGCCAGCAAGGCACCCCTTACCTAGTGTACTTTTTTTTCCTTTTTTAATATTTTATTTATTTATTTGACAGACAGAAATCACAAGTAGGCAGAGAGGCAGGCACAGAGAGAGGGAGAGGCAGGCTCCCTGCCGAGCAGAGAGCCAGATGCAGGGCTCAATCCCAGGACCCTGGGATCATGACCTGAGCCGAAGGCTGAGGCTTTAACCCACTGAGCCACCCAGGCACCCCTACCTAGTGTACTTTTGAGCTACATTTCTAGAATTGAGATTTCTAGGGCAAAGGATGAACTCATTTCATGTTTTGTTGGTACATCTTTCTTCACTTGACTATGGAAATGTTATAGCAGCTCTCTTTTTTCTCTAATACTTTTATAAGGGTTTCCATCAGCAATCCTCTTCTGTGTCTTGTCTTTAAATCTGATGGGTTCCCCTGCTCCTATGGGAGGACAATCCTGTGTAAGGGCATGTCAAGATAGCTTTCTGAACTTCATGGCTCTAAGCTCATGCTCCAAGTTACCACAAGGTATGTATTTATGTATGTAGGTAGGTATGTATGCATGCATATAAATTTGTGTGTGCATATGTGTATAAAACCTTAAGTACATTCCAAAATCTGCTTTCTCTAGTCCCCTCTCCCTCAGTTATATGAAAACTTCTCTTTTCCTTTCCTTTAATGTCCTTGTTTTGCTCAATATGAACTCTTTTAGTCTGAGTGAAGGCTTTTGTTTTGGAAGGACCTTTGGTTGGTTAGTTTCTAGGGTTTTTATGGCTCAGGTCATCTCAGAACTCTCTTAATTTCCTGAGTGCCCCTGGACTCATCTACAAATTACAGCCTACTCATATTATTTTCACTTGTTTTTCTTTATTCCTTCTTGCATCTGTACCATTCTCCTCCTGTCTGGGATTATTTTCCTTG
Source organism: Taxidea taxus jeffersonii (assembly GCA_003697995.1). Taxonomy (NCBI): domain Eukaryota; kingdom Metazoa; phylum Chordata; class Mammalia; order Carnivora; family Mustelidae; genus Taxidea; species Taxidea taxus. The sequence goes on along the minus strand of ML108874.1, from coordinate 68,932 downwards.
TGCCTGAAGAACATCCCATAGAGGCAGTCTTCTGGTAGCAAACCCAGTTTTTATCTGAAAATATCTTTAATTTTTTATTTAAGGATATTTCCCGATTAAAGAATTTTAGTGTATGGGTCATTTTGGCACAACATGTTTTTCCAGTGTCTTCTGGCTTCCATTGTTGTTGCTGACAAATTACTTGCTAGTCTCTTAGTCCTATAATGGTAATATGCCTTTTGTTTTTCTGGTGGCTTTTTTTTTTTTTAAAGATTTGATTTACTTATTCATCTATATTAGAGAAAGAGGCAGGGAGAAGTAGAGGAAGAGGGGGAGAGAGAGTCTCAAGCTGACTCCAAGCTGAGCACAGAGCCCAATGCAGGGCTCAATCTCATGACCACTACCTGAGCTAAAATCAAGAGTTGGACACTTAACTAACTGTGCCCACATAGGTACCTGGTTTCTGGTGGTTTTTAAGAGTTTCTTCTTTGGGGTGCCTGGGTGGCTTAGTGGGTTTAGCCTCTGCCTTCAGCTCAGGTCATGATCTCAGGGTCTTGGGATCTAGCCCCACATCTAGGCTCTCTGCTTAGCAGGGAGCCTGCTTCCTCTTCTCTCTCTGCCTGCCTCTCCGCCTACTTGTGAACTCTCTCCCTCTCTGTCAAATAAATAAAATCAAATCCTAAAAAAAAGGGGGGGTGTGCCTAGGTAGCTCAGTGGGTTAAAGCCTCTGTCTTCGGCTCAGGTCATGATCCCAGGGTTCTGGGATCCAGCCCCGCATCAGGCTCTCTGCTCAGCAGGGAGCCTTCTTCCCCCTCTCTCTCTGCCTGCCTCTCTGCCTACTTGTGATCTCTGTCTGTCAAAAAAATAAATAAAGTCTTTAAAAAAATAAAAAAGGTTTCTTCTTTGTTTCCAACTATTGCTTTGGCCTGATTATCTCTTTTACACTATTCTTCTGGATAAAACTACACATATGTTAGATGTTCACTATATCCTCTATATCTCTTGCCCTCTTCTCCCTATTTTCTATATTTTTGTCTGTGTTTCATTATGGATAGTCTTTTCAGACCCATCTTCCAGTTTATCAATTCTCTTTTCAGCTTTAAGGTGCTAATAACCCCATTTACAAAATTATTAACTTGCTATATTTTTCAGTTGATAATTTTTTCTTTAGTTCTTTTTCACATCTATTATCTCTTTTACAGTTTCTAGTTCTTCATTGAAATTTTTAAGCAGGGCTTTAATTTCCTTGAACACTGTATAATTAAACAGAGCTGGCTAACAGTTTGTGACTGATAACTGCAGGATCTGTTTCCGTGAGTCAATTTCTTTGGTCATTGTTTCTGATGGTTCTTGCTCACAATATTCAGTTCAGTTATCCTTATGCTTTCTGGATACTTTATTTAAAGAGTTAACTGATATAAGATATAATTTATGGCTCAGAATTACATTATGTTCCTCTAAGAATTATCTTCACTTTTTCTTACTAGATATCTAGACACATTAGCAATCCAAAAGCATCTCAATCCAAGTTCAAGGCCTGAAAACATTTACAATCTCTGAGAAAGTGGACTTATTTCTAGTTCACCCTTACTCCTGGGGTGCAGCTCTGTAGGGTTCAAGCCCTTGGTAGAAAATCAAACTGACTTTTGTCCCCCTAGTCTTGTGATGTTGCCAAAAGCATAGTTCATTTTTTGTTGCCCTTTCAGAAACGGCAAATCCATTCAGGGCAAAAATGACTCTAAGACTAACTCTCTGGATTCTGGTCTTCTCTAGTATCTCAGTCCTGTATTTCCTCACTATCTTGTTAGCTCTTCGATGATTCTAAGAAATTTTAATATTTTGTCCAGCTTTTTAAGTTGTAATCAGTAATAGTAAAGGTTCAAATTACTTGGTTTACCATTACAGAAAGAAGTTACTCTGTCACTTTTATCCCTTTTAACCTACTTCATGTTTCTTTATAGTGCTTGTTACTTCTTGACATTCACCTCACACCAAGTATAAGATAGATTTAAAAATGTAAAAAAAGAAAACCCAAACTTTAGAAGTGCTTTATGATATTATACCACAAATAAATTAATGGCAAATGGCAGAGAAAAACAAACATGGGACACAAAAGGCCAATATTCTTAAAGTAGTATGAGTTCTTAGGTATAAATAAAATAAACTAAAAAGTTTTTCTGTTTTATTTTCTGATTTTGTTTGCTCTTTCACTTTATTCAAGTCTTTGTTCATATTTTCTCTCCTTGGAAAAACCTTCTTGATCATCAATTTAAAATAGTCTCATTCCCATCTCTTTACCCTTAGCCTACTCTATTTTTCTGAATAGCATTTATCACTAACTGCTTGTTCCCTGAGGTTTTATTAATTATCTGCATTCTCTATCACTAATGTAAACTCTGAGAGAAAAAGAGACTTTAATTCACTGCTGTATCCTCAGTGCATAGGACAGTACCTCCTCAATAAATATTTGTAAAATGAGTAAAATGAATAAAGTTTTGTCTAAACATGAAATAATAAAAATAGTATTTATGGAGTACCAGGCATTGTCCTAAATGCTTTACTTGTATTAACTCATTTAATCCCAAATAATCCTGAGTTAGGTACTGTCATGAAACCCATTCTACAGATGAGCAAACCAGAGACAGAGAAATTATGAAGCTTGCCTCAGGTCACGCAGCTACTGAGTATACTGAAAAGGATTAACAATCTGGCCAAATACTTTTCTGCACCAATCAAACTCATCTATTCCTTTTCATACTTAAAAACTCTTGAATATGAATGAAGCCAATTAAATAAAACCACTATCATGATTACCACCACTAAGTTTTTACATATATACTAAAGACTGTACTCAGCATTTTACATATAATATCAAACTTAATCCTTACAACAGTCTTTTGAAGTATGTATCATCCTCTTCTTTTTTTTTTTTTTTACAAAAGGAGATAACTGAGGGTGAGGGAGGTTAAATTAGCTGCTTAAAGTCTAGCTTGACCTGGGGTTCAATTTTAAGTATCAATCTAAAGCCTTTATTTTTAACTACTAGATTTAAAGACTAGTAATAAAACTTTATGCTCCAGAAAGATAAAGAAGAACATTCCCTCAAAAAAAAAAAAAAAAAAAAAAGCAAGCATTACATACTTCCATTTCAGACATATAATCTTCTGGTTTGTCCATAAATACTGCAGAGACTGGAACAGATGTGTTTTTGGACATCATGAATTTTAATGGAACTTCATGGAAGATTTGATTTCTCTCTCTCATTGTCATTTTCTTTTGGGGAAGTGGTGAATTAATATAAATTACTTTAACTGGTTTTGAACCTTCAAACAAAAACAGAAGAAAGAGGTTGATTAGTTTCTAGAAGTTCTATTTCAAAACAAACAGGATGCAGGACAGAAAGATCACCAAATAAAGAAATAGAGCATAAGAAAGTGTAGCACATCTCATGTATTTGCCACCCTTGAACTTGTGATCCTTAATGTCCCCTACAGTTATAAGAGCGAGAAAATTTGACTGGAAGAAAAAAATGTTCTCTAATAAATTTTAAAAAAGATTTTCTGCTTTTTATTTCCTATAATTTTACCTGTCGTTATTACTCAGTTCTTACAGAACTATGTTTTCAAAAAGTGATGAAATTCAACCACAGAGAATATATTATATTAAACTCTAATCTGTAATTTATTTTTATTAGATATAGTTCTATATTGACTATAATTGTTATATATCATAATATGAATTCTAGAAGATATTAACTTTACTATCCAAGGAAAAACAATCCTATGCTTACAAGGATAGACTTATTGTAATTCTGAATTCCAATACCAGACAAATAAGTCTTAGAAACTCGCCATTTGAGGTTGTCTAATAAAGTATTGCATTCTTTTCATTTCAATGAAAGACAGAGAACTTCATTATTTCTTGTATTTTTGGGTACCCTACCCATAACTATTTCGCTCTTACCTTCCCCAATATGAATACAAGTTTGTTTTTTTTTTTAAAGATTTTATTTATTTATTTGACAGTCAGAGATCACAAGTAGGCAGAGAGGCAGGCAGAGAGAGAGGAGGAAGCAGGCTCTTCACGGAGCAGAGAGCCCGATGCGGGGCTCGATCCCAGTACCCTGGGATCATGACTCGAGCCAAAGGCAGAGACTTTAACCCACTGAGCCACCCAGGCGCCCCATGAATACAAGTTTTATATACCTAATTACTCATATATGAGGATGAACCCTCATATTATATATTTAAAGTTCTACTAAATGTAAATATAAAATTCACATCCTCCGGGACGCCTGGGTGGCTCAGTGGGTTAAGCCACTGCCTTCGGCTCGGGTCATGATCCCAGCATCCTGGGATCGAGTCCCACATCGGGCTCTCTGCTCGGCAGGGAGCCTGCTTCTCCCCTCCCCTCTCTGCCTTCCTCTCTGCCTACTTGTGTGATCTCTGTCCATCAAATAAATAAATAAAATCTTTAAAAAAAAAAAAATTCACATCCTCCTTAAATCAAAACCTAAGATTTTTTTTATTTGACAAATGATCACCTATATTTAGACAGCTGAAATACAACTGTTCCAACTCCTCTTTTGAGATTATTACTTGATATGGTAAATCACAAACCTGCAACGGGTATTACTTGAATACACACAGGAATTTCCCACTGTTCCTTGTAGTTTGGTCCATGATTATTTAATAATGTAAATAATGATTGACTGGTTAGAGCTATCTGAGGATGATATCTTGAAACAAGCTTCTCTGCATTTGGATCTTTACTAATATCCTGAAAAACAACATATAACTTGTTACTTCATTATGTTTATTAAAAATTTCTTTGATGATATACTAAAAAGAAGGGAGAGATTCAAGAAGGGGGCTTTTTTTTTAAAGATTTTATTTATTTGAAAGAAAGAGAGAACGAGAAAGCATGAGCTGGGGGAGTAGGGAGGTGGAATAGGGAGCATGACATGGGGCTCGATCCCAGAATCCTGAGATCATGACCCCAGCTGAAAGCAGATGCTTAACCGACAGAGCCACCCAGACACCCCAAGAAGGGGACTTTAGAACAGTAAGATCATATGTACTTTATGAGGTACAGAAGATTACTTGAGAAAATCCAAAAGTACTTTCCTACTTACATAATGCATAGCTGCAGCTGTTTTTTCTGGTGTCTCAGTGGTAGATACGTTATCTTTTGAGAGCTGCAACTTCACAGGCATTGAGGGAAATACAGTTTTCACATATTTTACGCTGCCCTAAGAAAAAAGGGAATGTCTTATTGCAAATATCACATATATTTTTTCCCCTAAGAAAAGTATCTTTTCGTCATATGAAACTCTTAAAATTCTCCACTCTAGAGACTTCTTAAAAGCCATGACTTCCATGATTTTGCTTGATAACCTACATGTGTTTTTTTTTTTTTTAAAGGTTCAAGACAAGGATGCCATGCCATTTTCCTTACCACATTCTAACCTTTCATTTTATGAGGTACAAATATAACAGAAACTCTAAAATATCCTCTCTATACACACTTACTTCCAGTGATTTTGAGTAAAATAATTTGAAAGAAATAAGGTTCCCTATTGTACTTTGGAACATTAAGAAAGATGAGAAATGAGAAAAGAAAACCAAGAAATAAAGTTGGTAGTGACATTTAAAAAAATATATTACAAGTAATAATATCCATAAAATAAAAAAAAACATTTGCATTGCATATTTTAGAAGTTATAGCTCATTACTGTTCAAAACCTAAACATATATATTGTCCACTTGAAATACAGATGATGTTTCAGACAAAATAAGTTTATACTTTCATTGGTAAACCTTACCAATGCGAGAAGAGTTTTTTCTAACTTTAATCCCATCTCTATTCTGAATGGGAAGAATCCCATTAAGCTTGTGACTTCATGAAGAGTATAGAACTCTGGATACTTTTTCACTTGTTCAATACAAGCTCTTAAAATTTGCTAGGAAATAAAAATGAAGAGAAATTCACTTGTACCATATTTTCCTAAAAATACAACAAAAGTAACTTAGTTACATGTGACTATATAATTATTCATTACGAATATTAGCCTCATTTCATTAATCAAACGTCTAATAATCCAAGCATAATGTATATTCCTTCTTTACTCTCTTATTTTCATAATAATTCTTTTTAACCTAATTTCTTAAATGACTGGTATTTAATAATACTAAAATTAGCAATAGTATTAAAATTTTAAATTAAATAGAAAAGATGCATCATAATTTCTGTGCTATTTAAGAAACCGTCAAGGAAATAAAGCCACATGAAAATTTTAACACATTTTCTTGCAACAAAAGCAGATATATGACTAATTAGAAAAAAATAAGTTTAATACACTAAAAAGATTCCCAAGGACAAAGAATTAACCAAGTAGTTATCCAAGAAATTACCCTAATCTACAATCTAAAAAAATAAATAACAATGTTAAAACTAATTAGATGATGGAGTATTTAGTATTTTCTTCTCTCTAAACTTTTCAAAATACTAATAACTTACCAGGAAATATAATCAAGAAGGAAATAAAATTCACAGCTTTACTCAAGCAGAATATATGACATTGTGATAACATGTAAATAACTCAAAGATGCAGAGTGATTTTGGGTAGGAGTTGGGTTATAATTAAAAAACATATGTATATCATCTTCTAAGAAACATATTTTTTCTTGTCAATGAGTTTTTCCTGTCACTGAATCTAATCTGAAGCTTTTAGAATTTACTTTACATCACGAAAGTAAATTATCAATAAGCATATCTGTGTAATCTTTATATCCTCTTTCCCTTCAGACATTTATAAAATTTATTAAGTCACAAATTATTAACTTTACTCCAGTCTCTTTTCACCTGATCTCATATCCTCTTCTCCCCTTCCTTAATCTTTACTCCCTGCTGTCTTTTTCACATTTTCCCCCTCCATCCGTTCTTTTCAGTGCTGACTTTAGTATTTTATTCGGGATATTATTTGCAACTAAGGCAGATGTATGTTAACATGGAAAAGTTGTTTGTTTTTAAAAATCTCAACTGCAGTCAGACCTGCACAGTATCTTTGCTCATTTATATTAGTTAACTTCCACCCCTAACATTGCCATCCTATAGCAGCCACTACAAGAACAAGAACTTGAACCTACACATGCAAAAGAAAGCAATATATAAGAACTATATGACATAGAGACTATCCTAGTCTACGGCCATACCACCCTGAACGCGCCCGATCTCGTCTGATCTCGGAAGCTAAGCAGGGTCAGGCCTGTTTAGTACTTGGATGGGAGACTATTCTAGTTAGATATTTGCTCACACCTCTCTCTTAGTAAAACTCTGTTGGATATTAGTGCTTCTAACTTAGTAATTACTTAATTCAGTAATTAGGGAAAGAGAAAGTCACAGGAAAATCTAATGGTTTTACTCTTATATTCAGATACATTACTGTATATTATTAGAGGTATTTCATAACTGGTAGGTATCAAGCAACTAAAGGATCGTTTTTAAAAATTTTTTTTTAAGATTTTGTTTATTCATTTGACAGACAGAGATCACAAGTAGGCAGAGAGGCAGGCAGAGAGAGGAAGGAAAGCAGACTCCCTGCTGAGCAGAGAGCCTGATGTGGGGCTTGATCCCAGGACCCTGAGACCATGACCTGAGCTGAAGGCAGAGGCTTTAACCCACTGAGCCACCCAGATGCCCCTAAAGGATCATTTTTTTAACTAATAATTTATTTGTCTTTGAAAAACAGCTATGAAGGTTAAGAAATTCTGGCTGTTTCCCATCACCCAACCACCAAATGTTATTTAATATTCAAAATATCTTGAAAACTAAATACATCAAAAGCACATGCAAGTATATACTACAGATCTATCATTACAAAGAAAGGTGAAAATGACTGCTAGATTTTATTTTGGGTCAAAAAGGAAAAATATGATATTATACATGTTTGAAATGTTAAAAACATAATGGACACTACTTCTGGCAATAAGATAGAGTAGGCATACTTTAGAGAGAGAGCACTTCCATCCAAATCCCCCTAGATACGGGATAAATTACAACTAACAGCTTTCATGCATTACATGGCTTAGTAAAAAGCAAAAAGAGTCTCAAGGACTGTAAGTAAATAAATAAACCCAAGACATCTAGAGTGAGAAGAAACAGGGGCTGTGTGCAGAAAACCCATAAAAGATGAGGTATCTTGAGGTCAAATGCCTCCTCCAGTGGGAAGATCAGATGAGGAGCTGAACATAAGACTCTTATATTTAAGGCTCATAAAACAGAGATTTGAACTGTATCTGCACACACATGTTCAAAGCAGGGTTATTCACAACTGCCAAAAGATGGAAGTAACCAGAGTGACCATCAATGGATGAATGGATAAGCAAAATGTCCAAATACATACAATGAAATATGTATTCAGCCTTAAAAAGGAAGGAAATTTAGAAAAATGCTAGAACATGGGTGAATCTTGAAGACATTACATTAAGTAAAATATATCACAAAGAGACAAATACCATAAATTTCAATTACATGGAATTACCTAGAGAAGATCAAATTCATAGAAAGTAGAATGGTGGTTGCTACAAACTGGGAGTGGTGGGAATTGACAGTTATTTTTTAATGGATGCAATAAAATAAAAAATACATATTCGGTCTTTGTCCATGGTTCCTAACACAGGGCACTAAAACCCTAGAAATTTCTGGAGTGACAAGAATGAATATCTTTTGTTTGCTAATGAGATGACTCATGGCTCCTAGATAATTTCAGAATGGGGGATAGATGCCAGAAAGACCAGGGTGTGATTAGAGGGCTGGACATTGACTTAATCACCAATGGCCAATAATTTAATCAGTCATGCCTAGGAAACAAAGCCTCCATAAAAATCCCTAAATTACAGGGTTCAGAGAGCTCTAAGGTTGGTGAACACATGGGTGCTGGGAGGGTAAGGGTGATATGCCTGGAGAGGGCATAGAAGCTCTGTGCCCCTTCCCCCATTTCTTGCCCTATGTATCTCTCTCTTCCAGTTAGCTGTTCCTGAGTTGTATCCTTTATAATAAACTAGAAATAGTAAGAAAAGTGTCTTCCTGAGTTCTGTAGCAAATTACTGAACCAGAGGAGGAGGTCATGGGAACCCTAAGCCTACTGTTAGGAGAGTTGGAGAACTTGTATTGGTGAATAATGGTGAGAATAGCTACCTTCCAGAGAGTTGGGAGAACTGGTTGGTGTGGGGGGGTGGAGAACAAAACAAGTATTTGGTATCAAAAGTGTTGTTAGCAGAAACAGTTCAGAAATGGGTAGCGTCTTAGTTTTGCAAGGTGCAAAGATTCTGGAGATTGGTTATATAACAATATGAACGTACTTAATATTACCGAACTACATACTTAAAGATAATTGAAGGTAGTAAATGTTAAGTTATGTGTATTTCACCACAATTAAAAATAAATTCTAAAAAAGGGAAGGAAATTCTGACACATACTGTAACATGGTTGAAACGTGAAGAACACACTCTGCTAAGTGAATGAAAATCACAAAAGGACAAATACTCCACTTATGTGAGATACCTAGAAAAGTCAAATTCATAGAGCTAGAAAGTAGAATGGTGGTTTCCAGGGACTGGGGATAAAAGGGAATGATGAGTTATTATTTAATGAGTACAGAGTTTCAGCTTGGGAAGATGAGAAAGTTCTAAAGGTGGATGGTAGAATTTTATTTATGACAGTATAAAAAGTATTTTATGGCATTCAACTGTCCTTAAAAATGGTTACAATTTTATGTCACTTATATTTTACCCCAGTTAAAATGGGGGAGAGAGGTAGATGGGGCAGGGGACAGAACGGAAGACAGACTGCAGTCTAACCTAGGGAATATGGGAATCCCAGACAGAGTTGAGAAAATGAAGGAGCAATAACAGAAAATGGCTGAGAATTTTCCAGAACTGATAAAGGATAGGAATATACAGATACAAGAAACATAATGAACCAACATTGTAGTGAAACTATTAAATGCCAAAAATAAAGAGCAGTCAGAGAGAAAAGACAGATTCCCTAAAAGAAAGGATAAACAGATGACACACTTTTCAAAAACAGAAGCCAGAAAAAGCAGAATTAAATCTTCAGATTGAGAAACAAAACAGTCAACTTAGAATTACATATGGAGCAAAACTATTGTATAAGAAGGAGAACAAAATAAAAAAGTGTTTTCAGATAAACCTAAAGATTGTTCATCACCAAGAGACAGTCATCAAAGCAACATCTAGGACACAAAGCATTTCAGGAACAATAAGGATGATCTCAGAATATATATTTGAGAAGAAGAAATGGAAAGCCAAAAATTGTCAGAATTTGTAGATAAATTAAAACACTGTTCATATAAAATAATAACAGGTTTAAATAATAGGTTTAAAAAAGACAGCATTAAATAACATCAGTCAGAAGGGATGGATGAAAGTCGAAATGCTCTATGGTCTCTGTAGATACCTAGACTAATAGAATAGAACCAGGAAACTGACCCACACATCAATGACAGGCAATTCAATGCGGGGGGGGGGGGGGAATCACTGTGAAAATTCAAGGGTAACCATTAGGAGAACAGAAAAACAAAGAATAAATTCCAACTCAATAAGGAGAAGAAAAAAAAGGAGTCAATCCCCTCAAAAGAAGTAAAATTAGAAAGAATTTTAGAAAAACATAAATGAAATCACTAACAAGTCCATGTATGTTAATTATCATAATGAATGTAAATAACTAATCATTCTAGTTAAAAGACAAGAGATGTCAGATTTTATTTAAAAAGAAAGGGAAGAAAGGCAATACAGCTAAGCACTAGTTTAAAAGATATTTGTAAAATACAAACTCTATAGGATGGGAAGAAATCCTATTGAAATCCCACCTAACTCTCCTGTAGAAATTGACAAGTGGATTCCAAATGGAAATGCAAAGGCCTAAAAGAATCAAAACAATTTTTTAAAAAGAACAAAGTTGCAGGACTTTCCTCACATGGTTTCAAATCTTATAAGACTAGATGATAGTAGCATAAAGGCAGATTTATAGATTAATGAAATAAAACAGAGTCAGGAAATCGACCCACACACATATCATTGGTGACAAGGCAATTCAATGAGGGAAAAAATAGCTTTTTCAACCAACAGTGCTAGGCAGAGTTTCTCAATATTGGCACTTTCCACATTTTGGACCAGATGATGCTTTGTGGTTGGGGGCTGTCCCAAACACTTAAAGATATTTAGCAATATCCTCAGCTTACCCACCAGATGCCGGAAGTACTCCTTCCTCAGTTGTGACAACCAAAAATGTCTCCAGACATTATCAAATGTCCTCTGGGAGGCAAAATCACTCTCAGGTGAGAATTACTACCCTCCAACTAGATATCCATATGAAAGAAGAATGAACTTTGATCCAAACCTCCCATCTTGTAACATAAAAACTTGAAATGAAGTTTCATAGTAAAGTTAAAACTATAAAGCCTCTAGATCAGGGTATTTCAACACAAGCATTACAGACACTTTGGGCTGGATAATTCTTTGTTGTGGGAGATGTCATGTGCATTGCTGATGCTAAGTAGTATCCCTGGCCTCTAGCCGATAAATACCAGCAGCATTTGGCCACTTGTGACAACAAAAAATGTCTCCAGACATTGCTAAAATCCATGGGGCAGGGGTAAAAGTAAAAGTGATCCCAGATGGGAACCACTTGGGGTCAGCAAAGATTTCTATACTAGAACACATAAAAGCATCAACCATAAAACATTCTGAAAAATGAGACTTCATTAAAATTAAAATTCTGTTCTTTGAGAGACACTCTTAAAAAACATTAAAAAACATGTTACAAACTGGAGAAAACTACATATATAATAGACTTGAATTCAGAATATATAAAGATTTCAAGACTCAATAAAAATAAAGACCAACAGGGGCGCCTGGGTAGCTCAGTGGGTTAAGCCTCTGCCTTTGGCTCAGGTAACGATCTCAGGGTACAGGGATCGAATCCTGCATCAGGCTCTCTGCTCATCTCTCATCTCTCTCTCTCTGTCAAATAAATAAAATCTTTAAAAAATATATTAAGAAAGATAAAAACCAATAAAATCAGTAAAAGACTTTAAAACATTATCACTCATTAGGGAAATGCAAACTAGAGCCATAATGAGACACCACTACACACCTACGAGGTTATTAAAATGTAAAAAGATTACCAGTATTTGGAAATGCAAACTGGTGCAGCCACTCTGGAAGACAGTATGGAGGTTCCTCAGAAAGTTAAAAATACAACTATCCTAGGATCCAGCAATTATAAACTAGGTATTTACCGAGAGGATACAAAAATACATATTTGAAGGGGTATGTGTGCCCTGATGTTTACAGCAGCATCATCAACAACAGCCAAACTATGGAAAGAACACAAGTGTCCATCGACTCATGAATGGATAAAGAAAATGTGTGTTTTTATACACACACACACACACATACATATATATTGTATATATACACACACATATACATAACATATATATTATGCACACGTAAAAGAATACTACTTAGTCATCAAGAAGAATGAAATCTTGTCATTTGCAACAATGCAGATGGAGCTAATGTGTATTATGCTATGTGAAATAAATCAGAAAAAGACAATATCATATGACTTCATTTATATGTGGAATTTAAGAAACAAAACAGATATACATATGGGGAAAAAGAAAGAGAGAAAGGGAAACAAACCATGAGAGACTCAACGATAGAAAACAAACAGAGTTGATGGAGGGAGGTGGTGGGAGATGCACTAAATTGGTGATGGACATTGAGAAGGGAACTTGTAATGATGAGCACTGGATATTTTTTATTTTTTAAAGATTTTTATTTATTTATTTGTCAGAGAGAGAGAGAGCAGGAGCGAGCACAGGCAGACAGAGTGGCAGGCAGAGGGAGAAGCAGGCTCCTTGCTTGGCAGGAGCCTTGCTGAGCAAGGAGCCCGATGTGGGACTCGATCCCAGGATGCTGGGATCATGACCTGAGCCGAAGGCAGCCGCCCAACCAAGTGAGCCACCCAGGCGTCCCAAGCACTGGATGTTATATGTAAGTGACAGATCACTAAATCCTACTCCTGAAACCAATGTTATACTCTATGTTAACTAACAAGAATTTAAATAAAAATATGAAAAATAAAAAACTGCATGGGTTTGACTATGGTCATCAACAGGAAGAAAGATGAAACCTGAGGTCAAAACTTTACTTTTCTTTAAAAAAAAAAAAAAAAAAAAAAAAGCAGGGGAGAATAGGGAGAACACATAAAAAAAACTTCTCCAAACTGTTTTCAGTATCTTATTGTTTGACAGTATTAGTAATATTATTCTAAGGTTGTTATGAGTATAATATGGTATAAAGTAAGTGAGATAATTGTAGTACTTTTTCTTTAAATAAATATTTCCTAGCTCCATTGACTGAAATATTCTCAGAAACAATGATCAATGCAGGAGCAATGAGCAGCCCCAGTTACCCAGACTGTAGTCTTGAAATACCACTTGCCACTGAAAGAAACAAAGGCTCTGGAGAATTGCTGATACCAGAGTTGAGAAAGAAAATGTATAAAACAAGTGAGATTCAAAAAGACTCAGAAGCCTGTA